>JAUIMW010000749.1:0-15168 GCA_033557785.1 Enochrus cinctus
ACGCAATATTTTCTCGTGTTGACTTTCTTGGGCGTACTGAAACAAAGAAATATACAGTAAAATTTTTCAGATTTGGCACTAAAGGGTATACATACACGTGGAATTATACATTTATGTATGTAGAATTGTTTTATATTTTTCTTGCAGCATATGATTATGTGGACTTTATTTTTTATTACTAATTTATTCCAAGAGTAGGAGGACCTTAACCATTGTATAAAGAATAAAAATTGATGAAACTCATGCAACACTAACTGCTGTAACTCGAGAAAACTGGAACAAATATGATCAGCATTTAAAAAAGAAGAGAGGGAATACTGGCAGAAGGATGGTCTTCTTGAAGAACAGATTGACGAATTCATTATCAGCTTCGGGGATAATGGTGAATCAAGCTCTGAACCGGAAAATGGTGAAAACGAACAGTTATAGTTTATTTTGTTGGTAATTTAATATACATTATACTAACACGTAGTAAAAGCTTTCTATTTTGGCTACAAGAACTTCATTTTTTAATTTTTCTTCCAATTTCCAAAAGTAACTACATATTTTGCAGACAGAAAAAAATGTCGCTAAACAGCTAAATTGTAAAAGTATATAAAAATGGTTTTGAATTATAATAAATTAAACTGATGTTTTATTTACATACATATTCAGAGAAACAGCACTGATTTAGTTAGTTATTTACAAACATTAATTATTGGAAAATATCATACATTAAAATTGTAATGCAGAAGAAGAAGGTGTCAGTCAACGATTTAAGAAAAAGTGCAAACTACAAAATAATACCAACAAATTAAGAGCAACTATTTAAGGATTACCCAAGTTCAGTAAGTATAAGAATCCTTATACTAAAAGAACATAAAGTATGGAAAGAAAAATCAGTTTTTGGCATTACGCTGTGAGAATAATTCCTAAACTCCCAATTTACATGGAAATCGATGGTGATAAATAAACATTCTATAACCTTCAAAGAATATAAAATCAAAAATATAATTATGGTCGTGTCTTAATTAAAAATACAAAAATATTTCTTTAATCTTTATTTTTTGGCCTATGTAAAATATCAGTTATTTAACCTCTACAAACATTTAAACAGCTCAAATGAAATGTCAATTATTACTGTGATTATTGTTAAAGTCTGATATTTTTAAGTGGATAGTTGAATTTGAATTCCACCAATCATATACAAATTCCTTAGCCTGGTCATCTCTCATTAATCAGACAGTATAATACAAATGTTTTTCGAATATATTGACATACGCATAGAATCCATAATAAAACAAAGAATAATAATATTGGTCCCACGTTAACAATAAAACCAGAAAAAAAACATTTAGAGAGTTTAGAAGCGCTGTTAACTAAATGAAATTCTATTCATACATTAAAAAATCATCTGTTTTAATTTTTAAGACCCTTTGTGCCGTTTACTATGATAGAACCAAACGTGACGAAACGCATTTTAAAAAAAATTACTACACTTGCGGATGGCCACCAGCTTCATTCTATTTTTCTTTAAAAAACGGCCACTACTGTCTCCCATTGAATTATTTTTGTAAAGCTGTTTACTTTTAGAACAAAATACTGTTCTGTGGTTTTCATGCAAGCATTGATTCAAAGGCAACCTCCGAAGATTATTTATTTTGTATTGTCCTATTGCAGATTATAAATTAATGTATGTGTAATTTTTAATTATTTTACTTAATATTAAAACGTATCATGTATAGTAGCTATAAACGGTTTTTATCGTTTCCAGAAATAGAAAATGAGGATGAAGAAGTTACTGAAGTTGAGTATATATATCTGAGTATGATATATATTTTTTTCTAGCATAAATATTTTTTAAATGTATTTATTATTTTTAGAAACTGAACAGGTAAATGTATATAATATATCTAAGGGAGAAGAAATGGCAGGAAGTGAAAGTCCAATTCCTTCATCTTCCAACGCAATAATAAATGGGGATATGACATAGATCATGGTAAATGTTTTTATAAAATATATTTTATCTAGTAATATAATGAAAGTATTGCATTTATTGCATTTACAACTACATAAAACATTTTTTTTCGTAATCGTAATCGTTATCCATATATCTCCCGAACCAATTTTTTTAAATTTATAAGCCAAGTGCGATGAACATCTTAATGTTGACCCGATGCATTTGAAACTGAAAATAAATATACAATTTTTCAGATATGGATTATGAAGACAATGCATTTTCAAAAGTTTCGTCCTAATTTCTTCCATCGAATAAAAAGACTGTGGTGTCAGCATATGAGAGGAGTCGGCCACCGCCGAGATCAACAAGGATGTCATTTATGTATATTAAGAATAAAATGGGACCCAAAACTCTACCCTGCGGTATTATTATATTTGGCATGACCCCCTGTTATTCTTCTTTTATGTATCTCATTATAGCTGTATCGAACGTTGACCGCATAGAATGTCCCTCTAAATTGTTAATTTCTGCTAATCAAACTATTATAACTTACCCAAAAAAATTTGATATCTTATCTTCGAAAGAAGTAGAAAATATTACAAGACAGCAAACTAAAAGTAAGAAGGTAAAAATAACACGATTTTTTATTATGCAAATTTATTAAATCTATATGTAATACAATTAACCTTAAAATTATTGTTTTAATTATTTATCTTATCAACAGATACAGTTATATATATTTTAATATCTCCATCCTCATTCTGATAATTTTCAATTTTTCTATCATCAAGATAAATGTAATTCGTATCCTTGATTATCTCATCGAAGTGTTGTGCGTCACTCGCGCACGTTTCCACAAACTCAGATTTCTTATCTTTCGCAAACAAAGTGAATTTATATTTAAATTTATTAGCTTTCTTAGGTGCTGCCACCACTTGCATTATGAATATAACACCTGCTTCATTTTTATATTTCAAATAGAGCACCTCCTCGCCACATATCAAAGTAATTCCCTTAGATTGAGAATTCCAATAGTACACTCCCTGATACTCATCCTTGTTTTCAATCTTCTTCAGTTCCACGTGGTTCTCTTGGGCGTGGTGGTCCCTCAAGTGCCCATGCATGGTTTTTATCTTGCCTTTCCACTCGCAATTGTTTATTTCACAAATGATATCTCTGAAATCGCACTCCTTTTCGTGCTGTTCCTTGCTGAACAGCTTAACTGCTACGTTGCAACCATCTTTTGCAAAAGCACATGGTACCATCATCACATTGTTAATTTCTTGGATAATTTGCTCCAACTGTTCGTTTTTTGTCAAAGACAATCCGAAAGCAGAGCAATTATTGCAAATTTTATTAGTAGTACTGGTTAGAATGTTCCCGGCGAGAATTTTAGAGCAAATATCGCACTGGATTTTGGAAACGTCGAAATTCGAGGCGAAAAGCATCTTATTTTCATTTGATATTTCGAAAGCTTTAGATGCACTAAAAATGCAATTTTTTTCGTGATCTTGAAGTTCGGCAAATTTTAGGTTCTGTCCGCAGCCGAATCTGGAATACATGCATGGAATGGTTTTAAATGGACACTGGATTTCATGTTGTACTATGTCCGCTTTAACCAACCATACATCGCATCCAGCCGATGTGAAAATGCAAGCTATTTTTCGGAAATCGCAATTTCGTTCGTGCTCGTTTATATACATTACTGGTAATTCTGCGTTGCACCCTTCGCTTTCGAAGCTGCACTTAATCGGCCTGTTAACATCCATAAAATCACAGCACTCTTTTATAAGACTTTCTAAATGATAGTTTCTTCTTTCTCCGAAATCATCCCTGCACGTCGCACATCTTAACATTTGCCTTTTACAGTGTCCACAAACACTGTGTCCTCTCTCACACATATATATAGAATCAAACATGAAGTCGAAGCACACTGGACATTTTACGTCTTTGAATACACTGTTGTTATCATTCATTTTGAGAATCTTTGCTGACTGAATTGGGCGTGAAACGATTGAGGATCAGACAATTTGAATTCTAACCTACATCTCTTATTCTTTGACAAAGCTGACTCGTGAAGTGCGCCAGACTCACGGTATCGCCGACCCGTTTTAAACAACAACAACGAATTTGTTATTTAAAGAGAGCGAGTCCTTGAATATTGATACTTACCTATAATATATAATGCTATTTTAGAATGGAAATTTAAGACAAACGTATACAATAACTATAGCAACTCTGATCACAACACATTGGCCCCAAATTCTTCTGTGGTTTCAATTTGATTACAACAGACATAATTTGCAAGAAATCATATATTATTAATAATAGGCATTTTATTTAAATAAGCTGCAAGCTGCACAAGAACATATACATGATTATATAGTTAAACCTCCTACGGATATAACATTTTCTTAATAGAGATAGGAAAGTCGCTGCCACCCAGACTTAAGTGAAGTGCTACTTCCGACAAGAATATCAAGACTGTTCGTTCTGCTGCCCAATCAGCAAACATCTCATTGCCCGTTTGAAGGAAACTAAAAAGAGTAATTTAATTTCTTGAGAAACAGAGTTATAACAAGAGGTAGAAACATAAGAAAAACTATGTTTAAAAATTGATAACCTGTGCGGAATTTTGTTATATAAAAGCTATGGAAGAGACTTACATGTTTTTATTTTGTAGATAAAACACACTAAATGCAGCTGACGCCTCTTGAACATATTTAACCAATTAGCCCAGCTCAAATTGTGAGAGATATGTACGATCGGATTTTTTAAGGCCGTATATAAAACGTAAACAAGAATTTTGGGACACGTTGATCTTAGCTGAGTAAATAACAGTAAGACAGGGACCATACGTAACATCAGCGTAATTAAAAGTAGATAGGACCAACAAATCGTATAAATATCTTTTCCTATTGAATAGAAACCTGCTCCTCAACAGTACTTATAGGGCTGAATAAAACCTGCGAATCAGTAGATTAACGTGTTTGGCTGACATCAAAGACATTACCCAGATTTTTAGTATCCTCAACAATAGGGAGCAGAGTATGGACTGAAGAATGCACCTGCAACCTTTCAGCGCGTTATGGACATCGTAGTCTTATTGCTGATACTAGTCTTGTTTACTTAGATGATATCATCATATTTTCAAATTCCTTACAAGAACAAATTGATCGTGTAAAACAATCGAAATTAGATGTTCTACAAAACCACTTCAAAATGATCAACACAGCAAACCCTTATCTCGCTGTTTCCCTTGGAAAAGAAACCATCTATTTTAAATGTGAAAAGCAATTAGAAAGTCGAACGCCCGAAGTCAAGTATGGTACATTCTTGAAAACTTAGACGGAAGACCTAAAGAAAATCAATATGGAAATCAACATATCAATAACAAAATTATAGAAGAAAATGGGCAGCAAATTTAATTTATTTAAGAGAAGTAAAATGTAACACACGTTCAATAAAATTTCGATATAAAAAACAAAACGAAATATGTACATATGTAATTTGCCATATGTTCAGAAGTCTCAGGTAAAATATTATTTTTAGTTTGCAAAATTTGTTATGTACTTCAAAATAAAGGAAAAAAATGTATAAAAATCGAAAATTTATTATTTCATGAAATATAAACACAGAACAAAAATGTAAAAATAGAGTAAAGTACAGAATAATTAAAATTAACAAACAGATACAGTAATAATTATTTTGAGATATCCTCGGTCATTCATATAATATTCGATTTTTCTGTCATCAAGATGGATATAATTAGAATCTCTGATAATTTCATCAATATATTGAGTATCACTAGAACACGTCTCTTCGAATTTAGATTGCTTGTCTTTGTAAGTCAAGGTAAATTTAAATTTAAAACTATTTGCTTTTTTTGGTGCCCCCACAATTTGCAAGATAAATAAAACACCTGTATCGGTTCTGTGTTTTAAATAAAAGACGTGTTCACCACATATCAAAGTTATACCCAAAGATTTGGAGTTCCAGAAGTATGCTCCTTCATATTCTTCCTTGTTTTCAACTTTTTTGAGTTCCAATATGTCCTCATCGTAGTGGTCCTCCATCAAGTGCGCTAGGAGACTTTTGATCTTACCTTCCCAGTGGCATCCCTGTATTTCGCAATCAATATCTCTGAAATCGCACACTTTTTCATGTTCGTCCTTGCTGAATAGCTCAATTGCCGTGTTACAGCCATCTTTTGCGAAAACGCACGGTACTGCCATTACATTGTTCAGTTCTTCGATCACTTGTTCAAATTGTTTATTTTTTTTCAATTCAATTCCATAACATAAGATGCAATTAGGGCAAATTTTAGCATTATGGTTGGTTAGAATGCCTCTCTTGAGGATTTTCCCACAATCACTGCACTTGATTTTAGAAACGTCAAAATTCGCAGCGAAAAGCACCTCATTTTCAGTTGATCTTTGGATACCATTAGAGGCGTTAAAAGAACAGTTTGTTTCGTGTTCTTGCATCACGGCAAATTTTTGATGGTGCTGGCAGCCAAATTTAGAGTAAATGCAAGGTACTGTTTTAAATGGGCACTCGGTTTCGTGTTCCGTTATATAACATTTGGCCGAAGTAACATCACAACTTTCCGATGCGAACATACAAGCCACTTTCCGGAAATTGCAAATTATTTCGTGCTCTTTTAAGAAAAGTTTTTTAAAGGCTTGGGTACATCCTTCGAAACTGCAATTTATGGGCCTATCAGCTTCAATAACATCAAGGCACTCCTTTATAAGACTTTCTAATTGATAATTTCTGCTTTCCGTTAATGTATTCCTGCAAGTAGCACATCTTAACATTAGGGTTTTGCAATTACCACATATACTGTGCCCTATGTTGCATACGTATATAGAATTTAACATAAGGTCGTAGCACACTGGACATCTTGCTTCTTTAAAAAGGTTATCTATGTTCATTTTATGTTTTTAGTTTTTGCAGCCGCACGCCAGAGACGAAATACTTAACTCTACTGAACTGATGACTTTACCGATTGAAATCAACAAGGGAACTTCTTCTTCTTCTGCAAGTAGGGTGGACTAACAACTAATTTCGCTGGACGCCCAACTAAATGAGAAGGTTAAAACTGTAAGCTGTGAGCACTAGCAATGTAAAAATAAACTATAAAATTTTATGTAACATCAATTTATTTATGCAATATGTTAATAGGATAACAACTACTCCAAAATTATAACATTTAATTAATTATCTGATACAGTAGCTATAGTGATAATCACTTTAACAATTCCCTCAGTGTTCTTATAATTTTCTATTTTTCTGTCATCAAGATGAACATAATTCGTATCTTTGATAATTTCATCGATATGTTGTGTATCACTTGAACACGTTTCCTCAAATTTAGATTGCTTATCATTCAAAAACAAGGTAATTTTATATTTAAAATTTTTAGCTTTACTTGTTGTCCCCACAATTTGCACGATAAACATAACGCCTTTATCTTTTTTATGTTTCAAATAGAGCACGTCCTCCCCACATATCAGAGCTGTTTCCTTAGAATTAGAATTCCAGAAATACACTCCGCTGTATTCTTCCTTGTTTTCAATCTTTTTCAGTTCCACTTTATCCTCGCCGGAGTGGTCATCTCTCAAGTGCCTAAGGAGGTTTTTTATCTTGCCTTTCCACGTGCACTTGTTTATTTCGCAATTGATATCTCTGAAGTCGCACTCTTTTTCGTGTTTATCCTTGCTGAACAGTTCAATTGCTACGTTACAGCCGTCTTTGGCGAATGCGCATGGTACTATCAACACTTTGTTAATTTCCTCAATAACCTGCTTCAACGGTTCGTTTTTTTGCAAGTTCACTCCAAAATTGGTTCCATGTTTTGAGCAATTAAAACATAATTTGATATTAGCATTCGTGATAATCTCCCCAACAAGTATTTTGGAGCAAGAGCTGCACTTGATTTTAGAGTCGTCGAAATTCGCTGCGAAAAGAACTTTATTTTGAGTTGATATTTGGATGCCTTTGGAAGCATTAAAAAGGCAGCTCTTCTCGTGTTCTTGCAAATCGACAAACTTTAGATAGTTCTCGCAGCCGAATCTAGAGTAGATGCAAGGAATTGTTTTAAATGGACACTCGATCTCGTGGTGGATTATGTTGGACTTAGCCAAAGTTACATTGCACCCTACTGATGTAAAAATGCAAGCTACTTTTCGGAAGTCGCAATTCCTTTCGTGTTCCTTCATGGAAATTATGGGCAAGGCTTCTGTGCATCCTTCGCTTTCGAAACTGCAGTTTATTAGCCTATTATCTGTAACGACAATGTTATGGCACTCTTTTATGAGATTTTCCAATTGATAGTTTCTTCCCGATGAGAAATTGGCCCTACAATTCCCACATCTTGTCATCCGACTTTTACAATTACGACATACACTGTGTCCCTGGTTGCAAATATAAATAGCATCTAGCATAACTTCGTCGCACACTAAACATTTTAGTTCTTTTAAAATATCATCCATTCTTATTAGGTTTTTTTTTAATATTTTGACCGCACCCAACCGAGAACATTTACTATTTAATTTAATGTTTTTAAGTATAAAGTATTGTTATCTAATCAGACTTAATACTTAAGATTCTATTTTTATCGCCTCGTAGATTAACAAAAGATTTAACTCTCTAAAATTGTAATTTTCTTACCAGCTCACGAAAACCGTCATTATTAAAACAATGCGAAGTTTAATTTTAACTATTAGCGTTAACGGTGGTTTTGTAATTTAAAACTTTACTGGATAAAACCTACATAAGAAACTTTACGAAATTTAGTGAGTATAAGCAAGCTCCATCGACCGTTTAGCACATGTGTTGCATCCGCAGAATGCATGAAAATTGCACTTTGAACGGTTTGAGCTTTCGAGTAATTCCAGTAACGTATGTAATTAATATGGGGAGCAAATAATTAAGTAGGAACATGTTTAATGGAATTTTGCTCTTTAGCTATAATCAGCTCTGGAGGAAGATAAACAATATTGACTAAATATGTATAAACTCAACGCTAATGAAGGACCATCAAGAAGCCTGGCAAGCGTGTAACATATGATACATTGCTATCTACATCCTCCTAATTGTGTAATATTTTAATGAAATTCTTCATTTCTCACATCTAACAACCGAAACATCGGACAACCTGGGTGGCATTCCATGACCCCCAGACAACTGGTGTTCTTCTTTTTTTGTTAAAAATCAGTCAATCAGATCTACAATCGTTTCAACAATAGATTGGAGAACCAGAAGGGATGTGAAACTGACTCTCTCGGAAACAACAACTTGCCATAAACGCTGTGATCAGAAGGAAAAAGCACAATATTGATACCAGTGAAGACCAAATTATGAATGAATGGCTAAATCACGGGAAAAGTCAGTCAATATAAAAAAGGGTATCTTCTAGGGAATCACCGTTTTTACTTACTTTACGGAGAACTAACTGGAGGAACTCGTAAGCATCTTGGATGTGTTCATTTTGACCATGTATCAAATAGTTCAACTATGTATCTCAAAGTTATCAAATTGTCCAGAAGATTTCCTCGAGTTTCATATTTTATTATACTATGAACTATTCCACAAAGATAATTCATGCTTGTTCTGTTCTGTTGGTCATTTATCACCATCAAAATTTTATTTTCTCGTTCGACGTCCTTTTGTTCCCTCTTCACGCGTCATTCTCCCCGAATAATTCATATTTTGTTCGAAACTCCTGGATCCATTATCCAGTAAAATGTTTGCTACAGATGTCGTACATTTTTAGTTGTTGTAAATAGAAGTATTCTTCCTTCTCCGATAGAAGAATCCCATATTAAATACAAATTATCATTTAAAGTTCTTTTCAAATTGTCGAATATGTTTATATCGTCTAACAATTGTGGTTCTAGTGGCTACGTTGCGAGCCATTTTCTTTAAATTATTTGATGACTAATAAGGTTGAATATTTTGGTGTCTCAGATCTACCTGAACAGTTTGATTTTTTACTTAGCAAATAAATTGGGCAACTTTTGCAGAACTTGCTTGACAAATTTGCGAATGTGATATTGTTCATCTAGAAGTATTGTTTTGAAGCTGTATTGTTTTGATTGGTCTTTCGAAATTGGTTCTGACTGAAATTTTGGTTGCCGCTGTAGTGCATCGTTTTTATTTTGTATCAACTAAAGTGTTTGTAGTTTAATTTAACAATGAATAGGCAGGATAAATTAGACCAGCTGACTCAGTTGCTCAGCTGTAAAATGAGCAATAAGGGAGTCGATATGTGATCTAGAGCATCGGATTGACGAACAAGAAGCATATTTTCGAAAAAAATAGTCTTCTTTTCCACGGTGTTCCTGAGGAAAAAATGAAATCATTTTCATTCCTTACCACCGATAATTGTCAAGGTTAGTGCGTAATTGATTAGGAGGAAAGTCTGGTTGCGTAAGTGCAACTTAAAGGGTACCAAGGTGTACTTAACGGAATCCTTTGGTTTGAACAGTTGTTGGACCCAGGTTGGTAGAATATATATCGTATTTTCAGATAAGAAGAAAAAATGTATATCAAACGCAATTCAACTACAGGGAGCTACTTTGGGCTGGGAAAGCACAGACATGGGCCCTCGGAATGCTGGAGTTCTCATGGAGCAGGAAGTAAGTTGAAGAAGAGACGAAGAAAGCGATGAATTAATTATTTTAGTTACTGTTTGTTCATCGGCAGTCGCACGGCGGTAGTGTGGCTGCGTATGTGAGGGATTGGTTGTACTTTCTCTTGTTGGATTGCGCTGTTTTCTTCCTGTTGGCAGTATTTATAGAGCTCTCTCGACTAATGTTAATCTGTTTCTTAGTTATATTGAAAAGATGTTGCTGCCTTCTGCTGTCTTGGTTATTTTAGCCTAAATCTTCTTATTGAATCTCTCACTGACTCAGTTGTTTAGCTCTAATAGACCATATTTTAATTTCTTCAAGTACGTTATATTATGATGCTGGAGTTGTGGATCTAAACGGGATGAAACTTTGATTTATCTTTATTTCATGAGAACTTGGCGCAGGCTCCGTTGCACTTGATCTGGTTGTCTGATAATATTGACAACAAAGTCGCATATTGGGCATGTTGGATGGTGTCTTTCAACCTGCTACGTCAGCATCTTAATGAATTTAATATTCTTCCCGTGGCGCAGTTTGCCTTCAGGCCGAAATATGGCTGTCTTACTGCTTTATCTGCTATATCTGATGATATTATTGTTTCATTAATCATCAACCGTTATTAGCAGTGCTTCATCATGTTGGTCTATTCCATTCTGCTGTCCCTTTTTTTTCCGGAGCTGCCTCATTGTTGGAGTTCAGAGAATAAAACTTCTATCGGAACTTTTGAGATATACTCTACATTTGCCGTCTATATGAGTGCTTAAGCTTTTGTAATTATCATCTGTATGCTGGCGATTCTCAAACTTACTCTTTTTTGAATGTGCGATCTGAGATGCATTGGGGAGGTACATTTTTTGTTTTAAGTTATGTTAACATTTGTTGTATATATAATTACAACTTCATCAATAAATATATTTATTATTATTAATACTGTAAGGATTTCCAATGTCGAGATTTCGATATAAAGAGATGGTCCCCATCAAATATCTAGTATTGAAATCAAATGTTCTCTGTGTACAGTGGCCGTCATGTATATGCAACTAGCATAGGTTGCATAAATCAGTGCACTCTATGACATTAATTACTGCGGTTTCTATACCACGACCAATAAATAATAATTATTATCCCTGGCGTTAAAATTTAAAAACAACAATAATTTTTTATTTTATTGATTTAAATTAAAATTTTAAACTAATCTTAACGATTTTCAAACCACAATAAAATCCACGTAAATTGCTGTCCGCCTAGTTTGTCCTAATTCAAAGTGTTAGGCCAGCTAAACCGTTTCCACAAAGCATGAAAATAATTTATTGTTGAAGTTGCGAGTTTAATACGTTTAACAAATTTATCATGAGGTACTAGTCTATTGAAATCCCCAATGAACAAATAACTTTTGCCGGATATTATGCGGTATTAGGAAAGTTACCGGTAAACCTATTTAACTATTCAATAGGTTTGCAGAAACTGCCATTTGTTTGGTATTGATTTCAGTGAATTCATATTCGCTTAACTGAATAAAACTTAAGTAAAAATAAAATTGCTGAGACATTTAATGAAATTGAAAAAAAAAACGGTACAAACTCAGACGCTAATTTTTACTTACAGAAACCATATCTTCAATTGCTGGAGGATGGCTGGAACCCAGCATAACCATGCCCATAGCGAGACCAGCCGCCTCACCAGTTATAGCATCGTCTTGGTACAAATTGAATTTTAACTGTTCATAAACATCCTGTCTATGAGTCCCCATTGCAGCCAGGCCCAGCCCCAAGCATCCGCCATGTCGAACAATCTAAAAAATATTTTTAATTGACTCCTGAAGGTTCGATGTACCTTCGCAATACTCACTTCATTCTGGGCTTCTTTCAGTTGGCTCAAAAGGTAATCTATAATTTTACTTCCGTGATTAGCGTGGATAAGACCCAACGCGTATAAACCACCGCCTTCGGAGTACCCTGATGTAGGTCCAACTTCCTTGGGGAGGTAGCTCTGCATCAAAGTTAGAGCTTCTTGTTCGTGACCCCTGTGTATCACCCCCAGAGAAGCAGTCGCTGTTAGCTTCGCCCAGTTCGTGGCGCGCGCTAACCACTCCAAATTATCCCTCAAAAATTGATCGCTGGTTGTGCCGCTATGCATGAAGGCATTCGCTATGACTGTAGCTGTATGACAGATGCTCGCTCGTACGGCTTCCTTCGTATGCTTGAGAATTAGCATATCGGTATGATTGGACCGGATCAAGAACTGAAGGTGTAGTTCGATCGAAACTTCCCCTGATAGAATAGTTTGAAGCTTTTCTATGTCTGACTTTTTGAGTTTGTCTTTTTCTGAAAGAGGTTCAAACTTGTCTTCGGTGGTAAGAATCGGATTATCATTGCTTGGAAACAACGAAGGAGCTGACTCACGCAAGGCATCCACAACGCATCCTAAAAACTGCTGGGTGGCTGATTCGTAAAGATCGAAAGAAATTTGGAAGGCCATCAGTTGATTGGGCTCGTCTCCTTCGAGTAATTTAAGCAATATTTCCGCTATGGAGAGGGGGTCATCCAGGAAGATGAGGCACTGGCACATGTTTACGTAATCTGGAATTGATAGCCCGCGGTATAAGCCCACCAAAGTTCTTAGCACGGAGTTTCTAAATCCCCGATTTTGAATGAGGCTCATGGTGACTTGAAAGGCGTAACTCAACATTCCTGAGACGTCCTCAGATTGGACTATGGAAGCCTCAAAAACGTCCATTCTTCTCGTCTCCAGGGCTAAACCTAAAGCTTGGCGGTACTGATAGTCGTCTAAACATCTTTGAAACATTCGATTTACAATTGCTTCGAGGCGTATATCTGGTGCGTTTTCTGGAGGCTCTGCTTCAAACGCTGCGTTGCGTTGCTGAATGTAATGGTCTATACATTTCGCTGAACAAACAGAAACCTTTGGAGAAGATCTTTTAAAATGGTAAAATTAAAATTAGATACCTATTATGGTTTCTGTGTATTCGTTTCTGGAGTTTACGTCGAAAAGTTCACCGGCTCCCAGGGCGTATGTCAGAGAATCTTCAAAAGAACCAAGATGGTAGTAGACTTTACTAGCCACTAAAGCAGCCAATTGCCTGTGCTGGTAGACCTTGTCTTCGTGCAGCACTTCTCTGGGAAAAAAGCCAATCATAAAAGAGCTGTTGGAAGCAAAGGGCGATCGCTTACATTTTTTCAATTGCTTCAGATATTTCGGGCCAAAACTCGTCGACTATGGTGTTGAGTTTCTTCAGAGCAAAAGTCTTTAATTCGGGCCTGGGTTCTTCCAACAAGGATATTATGCCTGCTGCGGATGTTATGTTTAAAGTGGCCATCCTCAAATACACGATTTTCCCTTTAAAAATAAAGTTTTTAGCTCGGTTCGAGTCAGTTTTTGGAGCACAATCGCGGAAGCACACAAACTTCAAACACGGTCGCGTTTTCACTGTTTTTGTCAAATTTTTTCGTTCAAATTTTTTGACAAAGCATTGCACAGCATTCTCTATACAATACTATTGTTTAATCACATCATATTATTATATTCAGGGCGCTCATTCGCGCTTTTTAATAGGAGCGCATTGACATCCTACTGTAAAGTTCTTCCAATAAACTCAATAAATCTACGTGATAATTTGAACGAAAATTTGTGGGATTAGTCTCAGTCGACGATTTTTTCTTATTTATAAGCCGTTGATTTTTAATCCTGTTTGAAATCGGGCAGATCTGTTGACCTATGACACTCCAGAACTAATTCCTCTGGGCCTCCCCATAACATCACCACCAATGGACGTGAAAGCTGGCATCATCACTTACTCTACAATCAAAATATTATAATTTTTTTTAATTTAGATAAAACGTCATAGTGAACTAGTGAAATATGTTGTCAATAATAAATATATTAAAAGGATTAATTAAAGGTAATTAAAACATTAAAATATCTTCCTAATGCAACAATAAATTTCTCGATTTTCATATAAAAGCCTTTCGATTATTTGTTTCATCACTGTGAATTCAAACAAGTTCGCAAAATGTTCGTTAAACTCGTAACACTAGCTGCTCTTTGCGTCTCTGGTAAGTTGCTTTTTCATCTAAAGTTAGACAATTATTCGATTGATATGATTTTTTTATTAATTTCAGGGCTACAAGCTTACGCTGTAGTGCCACCAAGATCCCCAGCTGACTTGGTACGTCCAGCCATTCCTCAACAAACTCGCCCAGTCGCCCCAGAATACCAGCCATGTTATGTTGCCCCTCAAGATTTAACACGTCCACTTCCAATTGAAGTAATTCCAGCTCCAGAAGTTCTTCCTGCTCCAATCATCCGTCCAGAAGTACTTCCAGCTCCAATTATTCGCCCAGAAGTCCTTCCAGCTCCAATCATTCGCCCAGAAGTTCTCCCAGCACCAATTCCCGTTCAACCTGAAGTTCTTCCTGCTCCCATAATCCGCCCAGAAGTTCTTCCAGCACCAGTTCCAGTTCAACCTGAAGTTCTTCCAGCTCCTATAATCCGACCAGAAGTTTTACCTGCTCCTCGTCCAGAATGTGGATTTGTACCAAGCGACTTGACACGTCCTCTTCCAATTGAAAT
>JAUIMW010000750.1:0-15166 GCA_033557785.1 Enochrus cinctus
CACCAAGGTGTTAGCCGGGTATCAGTGTTCATGCCCACATGTGCTGTCCCTCTTCAAATTCCATCCAACTCATCCTTTCTTTCACTATTAGATCCGCAATTCTTACCAGAAAAGGCAGAGTGTCTGTTGCTGCAATTTTGTAGGCATGGGCAACTCTTATAGCTATGCATCTTCTACAGCTTTCTATGATATTTTTGTACTTTTTTATTTTTATGGCGCTTTCCCCTGGCTGGCACTCAATAAAATATTAGTCCACTACAGACGCGATTATTCTTCTCCTTACTTCTTTCATGCCTCCCAACCTAAGGAGAATGTGCATCAAAGCCGCTACTGGTCTCTTTGCCTTTTCTGTAACACATTGTGTTCAGAAAATGAAATTTTTTTCATCCAACGTAAATCCAAGATAATTTAATACCACGGAGCCGAACCAAAATCATTTTTCATGTCCAAGGTGACTAACATTACTAGTCTTCTTGTTTTTTGGGTTTTATCTCTTTCCTTTTCCGCCAAGCTTAAGATCTCCCCCACAGCTGTCATGGAAGACCTGCCAGCCATAATCTTCAAATTTGTCGAGTGCCATCTGGGCCGGGCGCTTTTTTTCCTTTTAGTCTTTTCATCGCTTTGTGGAGCTCATTTATCACAAATTCTCTCACTCCAGTTACTTTGATATTTGTTCAAATCTTCTCTTTGTGTTTTGGAAATAGATTGCTTTAGCAATGTTTTGATCTATTTTTTGTTGCCTCTTTAGATTGTTGGCCCATAATCTTGTATCCAAGACCCCACATATCTCCTGGAGTTCCTCACATAGCTCTTTCCATTTGAATGGTTTTGATTTTGTGATTGTTGTTTTGAGCTCTTTTTTCTGTTTTTTGTACAGACTTTCTTTTTCTTCGATTTTCTTCTCTTTAATCATTTTTCTTTTGGTTTTTATATATGTCTTTCTAAGGGATACTATTTCCTTAGTCCACCAGTAGACACTTTTCCTATTTCCTCTTTTATATTACTTTTATTGGTGATATTGAAGCATCACATATACGTGTCGTGTAATGCTGCAGATCATTTGCACTTTCCCTTATTCTGTTTCGAGTGCTCTTTCAAAATATGCAAGGTTTAGCCTTTTCAGTCTCCATCTTATCGGCATCTCTGCATCTTGTTCCTGATTTACTTCGTTTCGGCCTGTTTCTCTTAGGGCACATTATATGAAGATGTGGTCACTTAGAGATTCCTCTTCTAATACTCGTCACTATTCCCTCTTCAGAAAAATGGTGCATCACCACAGTTATCCACCGCTAGTCTGCACTCTGCCGCCCATTCAATTAAGATTCAACCTCTTTCCTTTCGGCTTCTAAGCCCCATTCAGGGGACTTGGCGTTGAAATCTCCGGCTACTATTCATGTTTTTGGATGATTGGTACCTTTATATTTTCTTCATTTTTTGTCTTTAAAGGCTTCCGCTGTATGGACTTCTTCTTGGCATGGAGGGTACGATTGCTTTGTGGTTGTATTCCCAGCAATGACAGCATTTTTCGAGTTCGATTCTTTCTCATATACGGTGGTCATATATGGTGCTAGATCCACTCTTATTCTACGTTTTTCTCTGGGATGCATGGTGGCTTTTTGGTTCCACTTGAAACCTCTACTGAACAAATGTGTTGTCGGAGCTTGTTATACAGTTTTAATGCAAGATGGTTCGTTGAGTGTTGTGCCTTTCTGAACCTATGGTATGGGATTACTAAATCTGGGCCCCTTGTGATGTTGTAACTGTGGTAGTCTGAGTTTTTGAGAAACTCCCTCCGGTTTGTGTGTACATACAAAAGTGATAATAATATAATTACGCATGGTAGTGTTAAAATTTTGGGTTTCCTGAATAGAGGTTTGCAGGATTCTTGACTATTTACGCCACTTAATATTCATATTATTGTTTTCTGTTGTTTAAAGATTGTCTTTATTCCTGGGGATATTCCCTAAATCAAGATGGTGTACGTTGCCTGGCTGTGGAATTGGCTGTAGTAAGTTTGGATTGCTACTTCCAGAGGTATATGTTTAAGAGTCATTTTTGGTGCAGTATAGCGCTTTGCTTAATTTTTTCCTTAATTCTGATATATGTTTGTTCCAGTTCAATGTTTCCGTCATGTATATTCCTAGGAATTTTACAGTTATTCATTGTCAGATGATTGGAATTAAATCACCTTTCGGCATCTCTGAGGCATTCAGCAGTTTTATTATTTAATGTGTCGATGTTCTTGCTTGTGCCTATAAATTCTGTGAATAGGTAGGTGAGGTCTGCACTAGGACTGAACCTTGTGGCACTCCTGTTGTGACTCTCCTCCACTGTGACATCTGTCTCTTCTATAAAACGACCTGCTCTCTTTCAGACAGATAGGACGCTAACAATTGATGTGGCAGTCCTCGCACGCCCAGCTTCCACAGCTTCTGAAATA
Source organism: Enochrus cinctus (assembly GCA_033557785.1). Classification (NCBI taxonomy): domain Eukaryota; kingdom Metazoa; phylum Arthropoda; class Insecta; order Coleoptera; family Hydrophilidae; genus Enochrus; species Enochrus cinctus. Next base: position 2,441 of record JAUIMW010000750.1, read on the forward strand.
AGGTTTATTTATTTAGTTGTTTAATGCTTTGCTTAAGTCACACCTATTGTCTATTGTCAATGGGTTCATAGATTCTTGGCACTTCGTTGGTCAGTGCTGTAGTTGTAGATTTTCTTGTTCTATACCCATGTTGATTTGGGATGATTACAGACTCACGTTCGAAGAAACTTGTCAGTCTTCTCTTGAGGGCATTTTCAAATACCTTAGAGAATTGACCTTCACTTATGGACTTGTTTATTGTGTATGTAAGTGGTATTGTGACGTTCTCTTGTACTTTTTTCAGGATTTTAACTGATAATCCATAGATTCGGTGTCGGTATTTTTTAAGTTTTTTATTATCTTGGACACTTCTTGAGGTGGCACTTCTCTCAGGAATATTGAATTTTTAATTGCAATCTTCATGTAGTCTAATGGGTAAACAACTGTCAGGGTTGAGTCAATTATTGTTTTTTGTTTCTTCTTTCCAATTTCTTGTTGGATAATTCTCCATGTTGTTGTTTGTTTGTTTGCTGCCTTATGCAGTTTTGATAAGTTTTCTCTTGCTTTTATCTAATTCTAGTTGCATCTGCAGACACTCAAAGTTTTTTGTAGCTAATATGATAGTGTATATTGCATCTAATCTTTTTTCCATTGTTTAGATTCTCCAAGTTTCAAATGATTTCAAACTGTTTGTCAGAATTACGTGAAACATTTCGTACCTCTGTTCCGCGTCTAAATCGTCATTGTATTCTATGATCCAATTGACTTTATCTAGCAAATTGCTTGAATTTATTTAAACTTTTTTCAGTATAAAATAGTTTTTTACTATAATTATGTTTCATTTCAGTTTTTGGTGAGTATATCAGGAGGATCTGGCCTAGATGGTCTGTGACATGTAGGTTTAAAATTGTTGTGGAGAAGTACTCTGAATCTATATCAAGGAAGGAGGGTAATTCTTGAAGGCTCGGAGAAAGTGTAGTGGAGGTTTTCCTGGGCCATCAAATCCAGGAGTCCATCAAGGATTGAACTTTCTTGTAGCACATGGAATTTGTAGTTTCCTGCCAAGAGTGTCCTCCTTGTTGGATAATCCCCTTTTATTTGCTGTATAAGTTTTGTTATATTATTTATAAAGATTTCCTCCATGCTGGCCGGGGGTCTATATACTGCTATTTGTTTTTCAGAGGAAAAATGTTTTGTTGAAATTCTGATATATTTGCCTTGTTTTTTTTGGCAAGCCAATGTTCTGTTATCGTTATCAGGTTAAAGTCTGTTATTTTTGTTAATTGTTGGATCCAATTTATTTTGTTAGTGAGATTGTACGTTTAGGTTCAGGATGCTGAATATATTTTTTTTTGTTTTTTTGCATTAACTCTTTATTATTTTCATATTTGATTATTCCTTCCATGCCTTGACAGTTTGCCATTTTTGTTATTTTTTATCTTGAGAGCTCAGGTCTATTGGAAAATTTGCGGTGTTGTTTGAGTTTCGTGGGAAACGGTACCGTCTTACTACAATGCTTTTTGGCCATGTAAGTGGATCCATTAGCACATCCAATAGATCGAAATTAACTCCTAGTCGGAAAGCTTTTTTCTTCCCTCTGCTGGTAGCTCAGCTACTTTACATTTGGTTGATTGACTTCCAGGTATTTTTTAATCATTTCTGTGCTTACTGTGTTTACACTGTTGCCTAGGTATACCCAAGCTCTTTTAGGGGACGACAGAAGTCCTTGTAGATTTTCTGTTGCTTCACAGACTATTATTTTGCCTTTGTTTCTTGTAGTTCTTTTGATAACGTCATTCCATTTTTCTGTTTTCTTTTTGGTTTCTTCATTGACCATGTCAGACTTATTAATATTGATATAATTCTTTTGCACCTTATTTTCGCTCTCAGCATCTTTACTTTTTGGTTTCTGTGGTTCTCTTAAGCCTTTTTCTGTGTTTGTTTGCTCATCTTCTTCTTGGTTGAATTCAGATTCTGTTTGTTTACATTCTAGATTCCTTCCCAATTGTTGAGCTTCATTAAACACTTATAACTGTTTTTTGTTTGTATTAACTCATCCTTGCCTTTTATTGTTTCCTCTTTGGCTATTAGTAGCTTCTTATAAAGTTCATTTGGCTCGTTTGCAACTTCACTTTTTTCACAATTTGAGCATCAGTTAAGTTTGTACTCAGTATTTTATACTTTGTGCGTGCAGCACAGCTTCTGTGAAACACTAAGTGGCACTTCACAAAGACTAAAGTGTTATTTGCCTTATTGCAGCACTTGAAAGTTGCACCGGTACTGAGGTATCTCTTTTCTGCATCATCTTTGCCTGTTTTTCATAAACATATTAAAGAAAAAACTTTACCTGGCAACTATACACACTTTGGCCGTAGCAAGTATGCACAACACATAAGCATTGTTGATAGTTGACCTTGTTATCTATTTAGCCTTTTTATTAATTGAAGTAACCATTACCAATGTTAACTCCTTGGGAAAGCATTCATCACCGAAACACCTGTTAATAACTATGAACAATGGGTTTGCCAGATACTAACCAATACTTTTTAGCAATTCTGTTGTAAATCCGAATGCATCTACTGTAGTTCTACCTTTTATGGATGTTATTATTTTACTAATTTTCTACATTTCATTTTCTTTTTTTTACAGGTATTAATGTGTTATAGATTAAAAGAAGATGCTTGTAGAAGTATGTGAAGGCCCTCCCCGCTTCGGCGGACTCGAAGAAGAAAGTCTGGTCCATTTCGTGTAACTGCAGTCTTATGAGATTCTAAGTGTCCTCTATTTAATTTCGGGTAGTGATATCACAATTTCAGGTCCCGTCCATCTGGATCTGCATCTCTACAAGTTGTCCATGATGATCGGACATATGAAGGTGTGAAATGGAGTGCTAGTTATATTTAAATTAACAAAGTTAACATTATCGATACATGTGGTACTTTTATTCATAACCCTTGAATGACCAATAAATAATCCCTTAAGTCCATGTGAGCACTTCAAGTTGTGTATAGTAGTTTTTTAAGAAATTTTCATTAAAATCTCCTGTACGCATATATTTTTGTTTTGGTATCTGACTTTTATAACAACCAGGAAATTTTCAAATTATACTTAAAGCTAATACCTGTGATTCCAGGTTTAGACCAGGCACCCTGTAACAGAAAGCCATTAATTAACGCAGAATTAAGATCTAGCCCATATTCAGGAACCTAGAGGTTCTTTTAATCCTCGGAATGATGTTCAAAAGGTATATTTTTTAAATAAACAATTATATAGTGGTTTCAGAAATAATTCCACGTACAGCAAGATATGAAGTAAGCATATTTAGAATGAATTGTTTTAGTCCTGTGATAACAAATACTCATTTGGAAAATCTAAAGGGTCAGCGGAAATATAAAATTTGTTTAGTCTTTTACTAATTCACTAAAGTCTAGGTGAGATCTATGTAACCATATTAAGGTTTTAATATTGTCTTCAAATTTATTTAAATTATATATCTTATAACGTAAATTCTAATAAATTAACACTACCTATAGAAGAACACCAACGAACTGAATAGGAGAATGAGGGAAGAGAATCTAAGTCAGTGTCATAATCATTTTCGGAAGAAAAATTGTTTTTTTAATAGACATCTAAAACACATTTACTAACAGTAAAATAAGAACGATATGCATTTTCTCTTGGACTCTAATTAATGACTTGAAACAGACTGACTTTATTCCTACAAAACTGCATGAAACTAGATTCCAAAAAAATGTATAGCAAACAACATATAAAAAAATGTTCTCAGCAAAAGCATTGAAGTTACCCGATACAAAAAAATTTAATGTTTGTTTGCAGAAATTACATAATAAAATGTTTTTAATCCTTTTTTCCGATAGTAAGCCAGGAAATTTTGTCTGTGCTGAGACTGCACTGGAAGATCACAGAATTCTTTAATGTGCATGTAGTACTACCTACAACACACGGTTTTACATTGCTCTCAAACAATAAGGTACTGAATATTTGCGTCCACGTTTTACATGGTATGTTCTTTCTTAAGATAATCAAATTAAATTTTTAGAGAAATTGAATAAATTGGTCTATCAATGTGTCTGTTTTACTTACTTGTTATTCATATATGTATCAAAAAATATATATTTTCTAAAAAAATTATAACAATCACAAAATTAGTAATTGCATGGAGCATAATCATTTTAATTAAGTGATTATAAAAGTTGATTTAAAAATTAGCAATAGTCTTTCTTGCACTCCTTTCTAATCCTCAATTCATCCAACTTGTTAAAAATGGAATGTTAAAATACGAATTAAAAACGAAATATTTAAATGTACCTTTTTTATTTCCAATACACTTAGAATACATATAATACAAGGAAACTTAACCCACGACAAAACTAAAACAACTTTTTAAAGATAACACAGCAGTCGAGGCAACTGCAGTGGTTTACATTTAACTTAAAATAAATATCAACATATTATTAACACAAAACAAATTCTAAAAAAATCACATCATTTTGAACTATAAATTTCACACAACGTAAGAATTATAAAAATATATTATTTTTTTAATAACACAGTGAGGGAAAAAGGATAACGTTGTATGTTCAAACTTTAAAACTTTGCTAAGAGATTTGTTAAGTAGCGTATAATGTGGATACTTTAGTGCTTATATTATTAGACTTTAAACTACCTAAAAAACATCTATTATTTATTAGTACAATATTTTTTGGAATGTTCTTTTTTAAACAAATTTCGTTAAAAGTACATACAATTTTCCTACGTTTTGTAAAGAACAGATCTGTTCAACAAAAAAAAAAGAAAATATATTATAATTTTTAGAAAAGTTAAGTACAAAAGAGAATAATACTTCATTGATTTAAGATGACTATCGAAAAAATAGGCTTATAAAGCTCGTAATTATTTTTGAAAAATAGGTATTACATTCTCTAATTGTAATTTATCTTTAAGTCTTTTTTATAGAAACTATTCCATAGTATAATTGTAGGAGGATTTTGTATTAGTTTCAACTACTTACTAGAAAACCAAAGCATTTAACCGATGTATCTTTTTTTTAGATATTTAATTTTTGTCATTGTTTGCCAACGGTATATCTTTAATTGAATTTGGGGTAGTAGCTTCATTTTCTGTATGGACGTTTGCTAGATTCTTAGCTTCAGTTGTGTCATCTTGATTTCCAAGAGTGATTTCGATGCTTTCTTCTACTGATTTAGCTGATGTGCTTGGACTGTTTGGTACTGTTGTTGTTAATGGTACCTCTTCGGCATTTTGTGGAGATGCTGCGGTGTTTTCGGTAGATTCTAAAAATAAAAATAATGTATATATGTAGTAAATTTCAACCTCTTTTAAAAAACGTGTACCTTCATTTTGATCGTTGGCCTGTGCATCAGTTTCAGCAGAAGCTGTAGCATTTCCTTCATTCTGAGTAACAACAAATCCAAATCTAGGAAAATCCTCACGAATAGAATTTAAATTGATGACATGGTGAGTAGTGGTGACATCAGGATAAGCCGGAGGTTGGCCTTCCATTGCAACTTGGTAAGAAGGTGGTGGGGCCTGTTTCATAGCGCTGGCACAAGCTGCTTCGTAATCCGGCAATAGTGTAGAATAATCAGGTTCTGGTCCACGTTCTGATCCTTCACCAGGCAAGATATAATGGACTGTGCTGCGCATGGCAGTTTGACGAAGTGTCAAGAATTTATAACAACGCCAAACAATGCTGATGCAATAAGCCTAAAAAAATCAAAGTGTTTACAAAAAATTGTATAAAAGATTTGAGATAATGTTTACCTTCCAGAATAAAGAAAGTAAGAATGTTACTAGTACTACCAGAGAGAGCTGTTGAGAGCTTAAGTGCAGGAGTTCAGATCGGAATGGCATATTTTGCCAGTGTTCGCTCACAAATTGATGGCCGGACCTCAAATAAAAGAAAAATCCAGTTGCGGTTAGCCTAAAAAATATCTTTTTGTTACCTAATAGTGTATGTAAGTTGATAGTTAAGCTCATTTTTGTATGTTCTTGTGAAGGAAATCGGAATTTTAGTTTTCATTGTGAGACTTACGTGGTAATAGCAAAATCGAAGAGTTGCAAGCAGAAAAAGGGCAAGAGATGCGTGGCTTTTCCTTTGACTGTTCCGTATACAAGAAGCAGGGTTATCGCTAAGGTGCAAACAGTCATTAGCGCGGACATATCCATATCACCTAGAAAACATTTTGTTTTAGAAAAGTGCGATTCATAATTTTTAATGTATAAGCCCCTTTAAAATGAAGCATGCAGATCACATGCATTGTTTCACTCTACATGCTTAAACCCTTAAATAAAACTGACATTTACTTGCATAAATAGCTCTTCCATCTTGAGGCAAATAATATGGACCTTCTTCGTCTTTTTTTACTTTACTCAGCGGAGTCGGTAGAATATTTCCTGGGTCCAAGCTGGTGTCATCGTCATGTAATGTCATAAGATGATGGTTCCTCATCAAAATTGCAAGCACACTAAGTGCGAGGATATGTAAAATCTGAAAATGAACAAAGTGATTAGAGGTCAATTTCAATAAAGTTATTTTTTTATTACCAAATGCCATGTTCCAAGTAGAATGGTCGCTGTCCTTACATGTAGACAAAAACAGCATCGCCACTCGTTGTTACGAGACGGCCCTATCTTCAACCTCATGGGAAACATTTCAAGTTACTGAAATTTAAAAATTTCACTGTGCATAACACATAAAGTAGATGAAATATTATCAGGCATTGGTACTAAATAAAACAACTTATCTTGGGAAACAAAACAGTAAAAATTGCTGATAAGCAAACATATCTTTATTTAAAAATGTTATGTACTAAAATAGTATAACTGAGATGAAATAACTACTTTTCTTAGTATATATATATATATAATATTTATCGTGTATAGGAATATTTTTATTAGTACTTGGTAAACCATAAAATGATTGATACTGATGATTCATACTTAATAGAATTTAATAATTGAACAATTTTAGATATTTAGACTTGCTTGTTATGACTTGAATAAAAAAGGAAACTTTATCCAAAAAGAAGAGCCTATGACTCCACGCTATTTTGTTCAAAAAGATATCAGGTAAAAAGTGTAAACTTACTTAAAATAGAGTACAATATAAAAATGATCACAAGTTATGTTAACATTAGTGCATGAACAGCTGAAATAAAGGTATATAGAAGAAGAGAATTAACATGTCTAAACTTAAACAAATTTCTAATTTGTTTTCGAATGTCCACATATTCTGTTCATATAAGGATAGAGATCTCATTATTACTAAGAGGTTGATAAACTTGAAAATATACCTACAAAATCTATTTTGTATAGTCGTAATCGCCTTGAGGTTTGGGCACTGGCCTTTGGAGCAATGTAAAGCTATGGGTTCCGTGTTTTATCGATAGTTCCTCGAGCAAGTTATAGAACTGCTGGCCTGGTGTCAGCATTTGGCTAGTAAAATAGAAAAGTGTGAAATTTGTACATTTTCAATCAGCTGCCAAACTTAAATTAATTAAGCAAAAATACAGAGAAAAATGTACATTATATGTATATTTTTTGTATGTCTAAATAATATAAATTAGATTTTGTAGGTATATTTTTAAGTTTTCCAACATCATCATATCTTAAATCATTACAGCAATAGCGATGTCGATATCCTTGTGTAAACAGAATTATTGTCTTTATTGTTATTTAGGTATTTTTCTGCAAAAATCATAAATAGATTGATAAAGAAGGGCATATTAGGATTAAATAAGAGCAATTCAATCTACACAACTAGCCTCTAAAAATCATCACAAAGAAATGGACTTTCTGATATTCAAATTAAAGAAATCAGTAAAAAGTTCAGTCAGTGTTGTAATTTCTATTACATTGTCGTATTGTATTTATTTTCCTGATATTATATATCTATATTCTACGTATCGTTTCTAATAACAAGACAGGTATAATCATAAATTAAAATTATTTGCAACCATTTAAGCTGTACATACAGTTAGGAAGCAAATCAACAGCCTAAATTGATGCTTTAGACCAGTCCATGTATTTCCTATGACCATGAAAATCGCACATTAATCTGTTATTGTATCAAATTACATAAAGAAATATGTTAACATATTTTAACATGTGCCGAATACGCTATATTTTATTCACAAATCCAACACACTCATGTCGCAGATTTATTTGGGCGCCAAAACTGTAATTACAGCTGACAGACATGTTTTTTTTTCATTACTTATCTACCCCTTCAACTGCATAAGAACCCCTATTGCACAGAATTTATTCTGAGCTCATGATGTGCACTCTTTCAACTCGAATATTTACCCCCTTGGCTAGTTTGGCTTAGGCTCTGACCTAGGTAGAAATTAGAGAAGAGCAAAGAAAATACAGGGAGAATCTCCTAACGTTACAAAGAGAAAATCCAGAATTAAAAAATAATTGTAAAACTTAAGGAAGGAAAATATAGACATGAGGGAGAAATTGGAAGAAATGCGCAGTGAAATGGAGGAATTTGATAGATCTAAATGAACTAACAGTGCAGTGTTTCATGACAGACATTGTCTAGAAGTACACAGCAAGAAAACAAAAAATAGAAAGAAGAAATAAATGCATTTCTAAATAGAGGATTAAGTGTACAAATGGAGGTGGAAGAAACAGCAAAAGTGGGTGACAGAGTATGGCCGGTAAAATTTAAGATCTGCAAAGACAGAACAGAAGTGTAGAGGACCAAATAATAACAATAAAACAAACAATACAAAAGGTACAACAGAAGAAAAGTGTATCATTCACAGACCTACGGAAAGAAACAAGTGGGAAACTGTCCAACAAAAGCAATACAGAAGAACTTCAGTTTAGCGACGAATTTGGGAATCAAGGACGCTTTCTATACTAGAATAGTTCTTAAACTGAATTAAAATGGAAGTTAACTTCCAATAGTAGCACCAAGTATAATGACTTTTGAGAATTGTTCCTCATTTGAAACTTAGAGTGGAGGATTTTAAACTGGTCGCCTTTAAACCGGTATTCCCTAAAGTGGATGATCTTAAACTGGAGTTCTACTGTTTATAAGAATAAGGACAACGCCATAATCTCTGTTTTTTTAAACGAAAATGAATTCAGATGCACTCACTGCTGATCATCATGGACAAAATAATAAAAGAATGTAAATGGAGACACTTCCTAAGATATAGAAGACTGAAAAGGATAACAATATTAAAAAGCAGATTAAAAATAAATGAAATAATAGAGAAAACTACAAAACTTATCTACATGTTACAAAGGAAAATAATAAGCAATGGAGAGGTCTTAAGCTTGTGCTTACAATTGAGTTCTTGTAGACACTGAGCACAAGGCAAAAAAAAATAAGATCCAGGTGGCCAAAATGAGATACTTCAGAAAAGTGAATCGAGTTACACGACTGAACCACGCAGGAGTGACAGCTGATTTGGAAATCGAATCGGTACAAGCCACTGTCATAATTTCAAGAAAAATTATTCCCTTCGGGAATTTGAGAACTTTTGTTGTCAATCCCCACTTAACATGAGTGATGAAGTGAGATGGAGGCATCTGACTGAATACGATAGTTCAGAAAATATACAACCATCTCAATCTCAAAGGATAATATGTGGATATGGATAATATATAAAATGTAATATTAACAACTTCCAGAGGCTTCTTACTCAAAACAGATAACAACAAATAAAAAATTATTTCTCAGGTCACACAGGTTCGGTAAAAGAATCACATCACGAGCTAGAGAAGAGAAAATATATCCAACTCATATAATCGCCTCTTGCAATAAATCATTTGAAAAATTAATGAATGAAGGAGTATATACTACCCAGTATATCCCAGTAGTCCACCACAACCATTACTGATGCCATGCTCAAATTGTTCAGCATTTACACACACAACATATAAATGTTCCGAAGCACCAAAAGGCAACAAATTTCAAGGACAACACAGCACCAACAACTGTACAACAAACTTGCCACCCAAATGTACATCATGCGGATGGCAAGTACACATGGCATGGTCAATAATATGCCCAAAGAAACCTACTAATTAAACCTAGCAACAAAAAATCCAGTGAGAAAATATAACCAAAGGATGCAGACTCCATGAGCCAATAACAATTCATGATTCTATTATCAACATATATGTCCATAAAATTAACAAAAAGACAACCAGAAACCATGAAGAATTGCTACAAGTGCAGTGTTTTCTGGAACTGGTGTGAACATCCTTATGTTTGATCTGAACCTTCCGGTCAGTGATACTAATTTGACACATCCTAAAGATGGCAACCAAATAACTCGCAACAATTATTTAAAAATAGATTGCTTATATGGAAAGAAAACTAAATTCAAGTGAGTCATTGTACCGACATTGGTCCATAATCCAAAAAAGGTAATACAACTAACAATACAAGAGATGATCCTCTCATATAAAGAGACAAAAGATTTCTCATGGGCAAAGGAAACCCACCCTCTAAATGAGAGTTTGCATTGCTTCATCCCATTTCAAAATAAAAAATTACATATATTTCTTGTCTATATTTATCCTACAAGCATAATCAAAGACCCTATATTTACTAAAGCATCTTTATACCTATCTATCATACCCCTCCTACCTTCGTAATCAACAACAATCAAAGTTTTTACCAGCAACCTTAAAAGTAATATAAAACGAAATGTGTTTCTTTGATCAAATCAATAAACAGAGAAAGTACAAATGCAAACCCCAGACAACCCACTATCACATTTAACAAGACCTACAGTAATGACAAGGACGTTACTAATGTTTTTGCAGCATATTGCAAACAAAAATTTACTCCTAAGAGCAATGACAACTTTGACCAAACCTACATTGATTTAATAAATAACTGGTAGCACAACTTCTTGAATAAAAGATACTTACTCCAGATCATGACAACATATCTAGGAAAAATGTTAGAAATTTAGTTAGAAAAATATTGGAAGCATGGAATAATTATAAATATTCACAAACCAGATGGAGATTCATTATGTATGGACAATAAACCTATAACTCTTTTATCAGTGATAGGAAAACATTTTGAAAGAATAATGAAAGACCATCAAATGCAATTACCAAAGTGCAACTCATCCTTGAAAAATTCAATGATTTGAGATTCAAGTTTGCAGGTGATGAAAAGAATTTCGAACCTGTTAACAAGTTTAAGTATAAAGTAGATGGCACATATCGGTCCTGTCGGGATCTACCAGATTGCATCATGGAGAGACTGACATCCTTGCAAGAATAATGTTAGTTCTTTTTTTCTATAAATTGTATCATAAAAACATTTTATGAACATACATAATTCCTAAAACAACATAAACTGTTTTGTACAAATAGGCAGAAAGACCTCGGTTGATAGCCTTTTGAAGCTTATGTTTCAATAAAGATGATTTTTTTTTAATTTGCATGAAACAAAGTACTAAATTTGTGCCAGGATGCAAAATGTGAAATGGAGCATTTTTCATTATCCAAACAAACGTGAAAACCCACACAAAAACAAGTTTTCATCTTTATTGATTTCAGAGTGTATTTCTATAAAAAGAAATGCTCTTGGGCAGAAGGTTAATTAAAAGTTTTACTGATGTTGGAGTTCATATTACAATACATTCAACTTCGACCAAACCTCCAACAATATACCTAACATCCCAATAAATTGATAAAATATTTATATTAGACTTAAACACACTCGTTTGCTATTCAAATTATTTCAACTTATTAAATAAATAATAATTATAAACATTGACGTCAAGCTCTGCTAAATTATGAAACTTGAAACATCAACATAAATGTGCCATTTAAATATGTCATGGTAAATTCCATATTGAACAAGTTTTAATGTAAAAGCCTATCAAAAAACATAATAAAATCAGGAAACTTTGCAGTTTGTTATCAAACAGGCGATAAGGAAAACATTAAATTTTATCATAAATCGGGAAAAAAAAACAAAAATGTCAAATAACATTGCAAAGGTCATCTCTGCTCAAGTTACAATATGGATTTTGGATATATTTAAATCAGAATATTTCAAAGCAAATATGTTTACTTACGCGACAGCCAATGAAAATTGGGATTTTTGTAAAAACTGCTCACAGAATACAAATAACAGTTTAAAACGACCAAATTAAAAATATTTCACAATGACAGCTACGATATAATTTACTGGACTGAAGTTATTTGCAATTATACAGATTTGACACTCGCGATCGATCGTTACAACATAGCAACACTAAAATTCCCAGCGTTTATTTTAACAATAGGTTGCCTATATGTAATTAACAGGAGATTTCCAATAAAAATTTCTCTTTATTAGCTATTGTTTAGTTTCATTTGCATTAACCAGAGAAATTCTTTATTGCTGAGTAATAAGAGATAAACGTTTATAATTGAATTTTGAGTTCTATTGTTATCGCCGAGTTTACTTTTCACTTTTATTAGCTAGAATTTTAAATGAAATGAGAATAATTATTGCAATAAGTTACTTAAATTTTCATGTAATATATATAAATCCGGTTTCATAGCGTTCTTCGACGCCCTCCGGTCGCCAATCGCCATCCATCTCTATCTGTCCAATCTCCCGGTCTTAGGTTGAATTCGGACATTACCTTTCGGATACCTCCCATCCATGAGGCTTTAGGTCTTCCTCGTTTTCTTCTTTCCGTAGGTGTCCATCGGATTATTTGTTTG
>JAUIMW010000751.1:0-15159 GCA_033557785.1 Enochrus cinctus
ACCCAGCGAGGACAACGTTATCCTTGATTAAAGTGAGATTATGTTTGTTATTATCCTGAAAAAAATGAAGTAAAATTCTTCTTCTTAACATTTGCATTAATTTTAACGACACTGTAATAATTCTTACAATTTACATAATAAAATTTATACAAAAAAAAATTATTTCTAGTGAAAATATTATCCTTAATAAAAACAAGATTGTGTTTCTTTGTTAATTTAAGTAATTGTAATAAGGAAAAATTCTAACTAAATTATCCTTGATAAGAATGAGATTAAAATTTACCATCATTCTGACAAAAATGCAGTCAATGATTATTATGCTTGCTTAAAGCATTTTCTTTGATAAATAATTTTTTTTACATTTGAATTATCGTAATCCTGAAATAATTCTCAATTATCCTTGATAAGAGAAAAATTTGTCATCAATCTTACCAAAAACATTAAATATTCTATAGATAAAATGTAATCAAGGACGATTGTGCTTTACAAATATGGTACATTCATATTCTCGTAACTTTGAAAAAATTCCATCTTAATTATTCTTGATAAGAGTGAGTTATAAATTATCATTCTGGCAAAAAAAAACTGAAATATTCTATACATAAAATATAATCAACGACGATTGTCGTAACTCTGAAAAAATTCTATCTTAATTATCCTTTATAAGAGTGAGATTTAAATTATCATCATTCTGACAAAAATCTAAAATTTATTTTACATAAAATACAATCAAATTGGACGAGGATAAAGTTGGTAAAAGTGAGATTGTACTTGTTAAAGATATCATAATCTTAAAAAAATGATTTTTTTTATACATATACAAGAACGAAATCATCTTTATTGAGGATAAACACACCATTGTTTTCGTTAATTTAAATTATCATTCTGAAAAAAAAAATAGCCAAAGGACCAAATTATTTTTTCTCTATATTTTGTGAGCGGTGTAAATTGACATAAAAAACATTTAAGAAAATAAAGTAACAAGGACGAAATTATCTTTAGTGAAGATAACATTATTATACAAATATTGTCAAACATTATCCTTGACGAAGGTAATATGGTGTTTGTCTTATCGTATGATCGTATCACTCTTATTGTTGTTATTTAAATTATAATTCTGAAAAATGACTTACAAAAATGCTAGTAAGGACGACATTTGACGAGGAGAATATTATCCTTGACAAAAGTGAGAATAAAGCATTACCTTCAATATATAAACATAAAAGAGAAACAAATTATTAAGATCAAAGTCATTTTAAACAAAGTTGACATTATCCTTGTCAAAAGTTATACTCTTGTCAATTTAAATTATCGCCAAAAAATAAATAAATAAATAGATGAATTTCCTATTTTTATAATATAATAAAATTTTTGTTTATATAAATTGTCGTAATTTTGAAAAAAGTGTTGATTTTTTGTACATAATTCAAATACAAATAAATTACTAAGAAATTGGTAATATTTAAGATTATACCTGTTAACATATTCTTTTTGTTAATTTAAGTTATGGTTATTCTTTATAAGAAATATAATCAGGGATGATTAAAATTGATTGAAACATCATTATCTTTGTTATTACTTCTGTTAATTGTCGTTATCCTGAGTAAATTCTTTCTATGTATAAAATATAAGCAAATTACCAAATTTGAAATCCTTTTTTGGATTTATCCTTGATTGAATAGAATCAAGGACGATTAAGCTTTGTTACACCATCATTATCTTTGTTAATTTAAGCCAAACTTGTCTTTAGCGAGGGTAACATCATCCTTGTAAAGTGAGATTAATCCTGAAAATCGAAAGTTATGATTTTTCTTGCATTAATTTATTTCGAAATAATATAATATAATAATATAATACGAAAAATATAAACAAATCATCAAGGACGAAATTAACTTTAGGGAGGATAATTATCATTTAAAAAAATAAAATAAAATTGTGTTCTGTCTCGACAGTATTTTCTTTATTAATTTTGTCATAATCCTTAAAGATTATGAAGGATGAACGTATTTCTATATAAAATCAAGGACAATTGTGCTCCATAACATTATCTTTGTTAAATTATCGTACTCCTGCAATAATTCTATGTTAAGTTATCCTTAATAGTTGTTAAATTATTCTTGTTAAATATATCAATCTAAATTATTCCTATTCTAAGAAAACTAAAAATTCTATCTTAAATATCCGTGAGATATAATTATCATCATTCTGATAAAAAAATGAAAATTTTCTATAAAGCAATGCACTTTCTTTGATAATTCAAATTTTTTATATTTGAATCATCGTAATCCTGAAATAATTGTCCTAATTATTCTTGATAAGAATGAGATTTAAATTGTCATCATTCTGACATAAATCTAAAATATTCTATGCATAAATGTAGTCAAGGACGATTATGTTTAGTTAAGATCGTTTTCTTTGTTAGTTTAAATTGTCGTAGCTCTGAAAAAATTCTGTGTTAATTATCCTTGATAATAGTGATATTTAAATTATCATCATTCTGACAAAAATTTAAAATTTCTTATACATAGAACACAAACAAAGACAATTGTGCTTTACAAAGACACCGTTATTTTTGTCGTTATTCTGGAAAAAATTGATGATTTACATCAATTACAAACAAATTACCAAGAATGAATTATTTTGACGAGGATAAAGTTATCCTTAATAAAAGTGAAATTGTACTTCTTAAAGATATTCTTCTAGTCAATTAAAAGTATCGTCTGCTAAATCATCATAATTCTAAAAAAATGTTCACATATATACAAGAACGAAATCATCTTTATTGAAGATAATGTTATCCTTCATAAAATTGAGATTGTGCCTGTTAAACACAGTATTGTTTTTGTCAATTTAAATTGTTTAGTTACTTCTGATAATAACGAGATTATGCCTGTTAGACATATCAATTTAAATTATCAATATTCTGGATATAAAAACTAAAATTTCTTATACATAAATTGACAACAAGGACAAAAGTGTCTTTAGCGAGCATAACGTTATCCTAGACAAAAGTGAGAATATGCTTGTTGAACATATCATTCTTTTTACCAATTTAAATTATCATTTGTTGAATTGTAATTCTGAAAAAAACGAAGTAAAATTGGGCTTCTTAAGAATTACATAATCATTATTCTTACAAATATTTAAAACAATTTATAAAGTTAATTACATACAAATTACTAAAGATTAAATTATCTTATTGAGAAATAAATAGAATTGAATTGAATTGAATCTTTAGTGAGCAAATTATCCTTAACAAAGGCAAGATTATGTTTATTAAAGGTATACCTTTAACAATTTAAATTTAGTAGTAACAAGGAATAAATTATCTTTAGCTAGGATAACATTATCATTTTTGTTAAATATCGTCCTTGATAAAGGTAATATGGTGATTACAATTCTGAAAATATCCAACGAAATTAATAGCAAAGACATTTGGCAAGGAAAACATAATCTTTGATAAAAATAAGAATTCAATATATAAACATAAAAGACACAAATAAATTATTAAGATCGTAATCTTAAGTTTAAAATTTTCTACGCTTAAAATACAATAAAATCTTAGTTAATATACATTGTCGTAATCATGAAAATTTTTTTAACTTTTTGTACATACTACAAATACAAAAAAATTACTAAGAGTGAAACTGTCTTAAACGAGATTCTTGACTAAAGTGAAATTACCAAGGACCAAATTATCTTTAGCAAGGATAACGTATATCTTAGATTTAAGTGAGATAATGTCTGTTAAACATAACATTGTCTTCGTGAGTTTAAATTATCATCTTTCTAATAAAAAAAGAACAAAAATAACAGTAATAGTGAAACAAGTATGCTTGAGGAAAGTATCTTTAAAATTTTTCAAAATTGCATGCATTCTTGCCTATAATAGTTTGGGACTGTAATCAAGGACGATTGTAAATTTAAATTCTCGTTAACATGAAACAAAAAAAATTTTGTGTATAAACACAAACAAATTAGCAAGGACGAAATTATCTCTAAAAAAGATTATACTTGTTAGAATTCCTTGGTTTAAATTATTCGTGTCATTTTTACAAAAAAACCAAGGGCGATTGTATATAAAATACAAACAAATGGGTAATATTTGTCTGTTAATATATTGTAACATTAAATTGTCATTCTGACAAAAAAATAAATAAATTTTCTTTGCTCAAAATTATGCTTTTTCTTACATTAATTTATTTCGAAATAATTTTTGTACACAAAATACAAGTGTTGCCAAGGTTAGGATTATTTTTAACAAACACTATCCTTGACAAAGGTGATATGGTATTTGTTAAAGATCACACTACTGTTATTGTTTTTATTTAAATTAAAATATCTTTATACAAAAATACTAGCAAGGACTATCTTTGCCAAGGATAACATTATCATTGACGACTATAATTGTGTTTAATAATTTAATAAGTTTTATCTTTACTAATATAAATTTTACCAAGGACGAAATTATCTTTAGTGAGGATAGCATTATCGTTAATAAAAGGAAGAATTACTTTAAGGAGGATAAGGTTGTCCTTGATAAAAGTGAGATTGTGCCTATTAAAAATACAATTTTTTTTCCTGTTTAAATTATCATTTGAAAAAAAAAACAAAATTAGAGAATAAAACATAATCCAAAACAAATATGTGTCAGGACATTATAGTCTTTGTTAATTTATATTGTCATAATCCTGAAAGATTATTGAGGATGAACGTATCTTTCTTGGAGATAAAGGCAATTGGCGAATTTAAATTATCGTCATTCTGAAAGAAATCTTCTCTACATAAAATGCAATCAAGGGCAATTGTGCTCGATAACATAATGTTCCTGAAATAATTCTATATTTAGTTATCCTTGATAATAGTGAGATTATGCCTGTTAAACAGATCAATTTAAATTACCAATATCAAGGACGAAATTATCTTTAGAGAAGATAACGTTATCCTTGATTAAAAAGGTGATATAATGCTTGTTGAACTTATCACCTTTTTGATAGTTTAAAGTAAAATTGTTCTTCTTAAAAATTGCATTAATTTTATCGATTCTGTCATAATTCTCATAAATAATTAAAAACATTTATAAAATCAAATTTAAAACATTTTCTTTAATAATTAAAATTTTTTATATTTAAATTATAGAACTCCTGAAACAATTCTAACTTAATTATCCTTGATAAGAGTGAGACTTAAATTTTCACCATTCTAAGACAAAACGAAAAATCTTCTATACTTAAAGTGCAATCAAGGATGATTGTGCTCAGTTAAGATATCATTCACTCTGAAAAATATCTACCTTAATTATCCTTGATAAGATATTTTTATAAGAGATTATCATTCTGACAAAAATCTAAAATTTTCCATACATAAAATACAAACAAGGACGATTGTGCTTTACAATCTTTGTCGTTATCCCTAAGAAAAATTAATGGTTTACATAAATTACAAATTACCAAGAATGAATTTTGACCTTTGACGAGGGTAAAGTTATCCTTGATAAAAGTGTGATTATGTTTGTTGAATATATCATTCTTTTTGCCTATTTAAATTATTGTCTGTTAAATTTTAATCCAGAAAAAAGTAAAATTGTGCTTCTTAAGAATTGCACTAATTTTATCAATACTATATATAATTATAATAAATATTTAAAATTTCTTTAAATTAAATTAAATACATACAAATTGCTAGAATAAACTATTTTTTGTGAGCATATTATCCTTAACAAGCAAGATTGTGTTCTTCAAAGATAGCATTACCTTTAAAAATGTAAATTAACATCTACAGATACAAAGTAACAAGGACAAAATTATCTTTAGCGAGGATAACATTTATTATCCTGTACAAATCATACGAACAAATTACCAATTATCTTTAATTAGCAAGGATAACATTATCTTTGATTTAAGTGAGATTATGCCTGTTAAACATAAAAATAATAATAATAGTGAAGTAATGAATTAGATATGCTAGAGAAAAGTATCTTTAAAGTTTTTCAAAATTACATGTATCCTTGCTTATAAGATAATTTGGAACTGCAATCAAGGTCGATTATAAATTTAAATTGTCGTTACTATGAAAGAAAAAAAATTGTATATAAAATACAAATATATTAGTAAGGACGAAATTATTTCTAAGGAGGCTATCATTCTTTTTGTTTTTTTTAATTTAAATTATGGTCATTCAGAAGAAAATAAACTATATTAATTGTCGTAATCCTGAGTAAATTTAACTGGTCATTCTGACAAAAATAAATTTTCTTTACAAAAAATACAACCAGAGATGATTAAGATCGATTGAGACATCATTATCTCTGTCAATTTATATTGTCATAAAAAATTCTGTGACAATAATACTTACGATACAATCAAGGACGATTGTGCTCAAATATGAGAGTATTACTTCTGGTAATTGTCGTTATCCTGAGTAAATTCTTCCTATGCATAAAATACAAACAAATTATCAAGCACGAAATTATTTTTTGGGAGGATAATTTTATCCTTAATTGAATAGAATCAAGGACAATTAAGCTTTGTTATACCATCATTATCTTTGTTAATTTAAGTCAAACAAATGATCTAGGACGAAATTGTCTTTAGCGAGGGTAACGTCATTTTTGTAAAAAGTGAGATTAATCCTGAAAATCGATGTAAAGTTATGATTTTTCTTACATTAATTTATTTCGAAATAATTTTTATACATAAAATTCAAAAAATGCCAAAGATACAATTATCTTTAACAAACACTGTCCTTGACAAAGGTAACATGGTTTGTTAAAGATTGCAATGATTGTATTTTTCTT
Source organism: Enochrus cinctus (assembly GCA_033557785.1). NCBI lineage: Eukaryota > Metazoa > Arthropoda > Insecta > Coleoptera > Hydrophilidae > Enochrus > Enochrus cinctus. Next base: position 6,797 of record JAUIMW010000751.1, read on the forward strand.
TTAATAATTATTACAGTTATCTTTGCTAATTTAATTTATAGGGATTATAAAAAAATTATGCGAAAAATACAAACAAATCAACAAGGACGAAATTAACTTAGAGAGAGAATAATTATCATTTAAATATCATTTAAAAAATAAAATGAAATTACAGAATAGAATGCAATCAAGGAAGATTGTGCTCTGTCTCGACAATATTGTCTTTATTAATTTATATTGTCATAATCCTGAAAGCTTATTAAGGATGAACGTATGTTTCTACATAAAACCAAGGACAATTGTGCTCGATAACATTATCTTTTTTAAATTGTCATACTCCTGCAATAATTCTATGTTTAGTTTTCCTTGATAGTAGTGAAATTATTCATATTCTGGCGAAGAAAACTAAAAATTCTATCTAAAATATCTGTGATAAAACTGAGATATAATTATCATCATTGATAATTCAAATTTTTTACATTTGAATTATTGTAATCCTGAAATAATTGTCTTAATTATCCTTGATAAGATGGAGATTTAAATTGTCATTCGTTATGTTAAAAAAACTAAAACATTTTATGTAAAAAATGTAATCAAGGACGATTGTGCTCAGTTAAGATATCTTTTTCTTTGTTGGTTTAAATTGTTGTAACTCTATTCTTTTTTAATTATCCTTGATAAGGGTGAAATTTAAATTATCATACAAATAAGGATAATTGTTCTTTACAATGACAGCATTATCTTTGTCATTTTGAGTTTTTTGTATATAATACAAATACAAATAAATTGCTAAGGACGAAATGATGTCAAACGAGGATAAAATTATCCTTGTTTAAAGTGAGATTATGCTTGTTAAACAAATCATTGTCTTTGTCAATTTAAAAGTCAAAGACAGCATTATCCTTACTATTTTAAATTTTCGTAATCTTGAAATGACATTTTGTATATAACAAACCTGTTTTATTTATAATCATATTCTCTTTTACCATTTATATGGTGTCAAGGTTTTTGTATTTTTGTTTTTCTATACAGATATTCTGAATTAAGTTCCATTCCAAATTTTTGTTTATTTTTCTCATTTTTTTATATTCTTCGTATTGTTTTCCTGTCTTTTCACGTAAATATATTTTTTCAGGGTTTTTATGTTTTCGTCTTATTTCTATTTATTATATATTACAATGATCTTGAATCCTTGTAGTTACAAATATCAACCTTTCTGATATGATATTCCAATCTATTATATTGTCCCTCATTCCATATCTTTATCTAATTCTTCCTCTTTGTGATTCATTCCTTTAATGATTCATCTACTTATACTTTAAATACAAACAAACTGACGAAAACTAAATTATGGTCATTCTTAAGAGAGCAAAAATCTCGACGACTCTGCTCAGATAAGAGAGAGACTATTATCAGTGCATATCTTTTTCGCAATCCTGAATAAATAGAAAATACGAGGGAGCACTAGAACTAAAAATCGAGGAACACAAAGAGGTATATGACAATGCTGACACTAAATGTATGTGAAATACTTTAAAGGATGACATATTGAATGTGTAAAGAAATATGTGGGAGTTACATAGCAAATAAAAGTGCAAAACAAACAGCATGGTGGACGGAGGAAATAAAGACACAGATAAAGAAGAAAAAAGATACAGGGAAAACATACCTTAAGAACAGAACAACGGATTTTACAAACAAAGAAGCAAACATGGAAAGAGTTGAGAAAATGGAACAAAGTAGTAAAAACAATCATAAACTGTTATACCAGATAATAAGATCGCAACGAAACAGAAGAACATAAAAAAAACTCAAGAGGGGAAAAACAGATGATATAATGAACAGATGGTAACAATACTTTAGAGACCTACTTACAGTGGTACATGTTGAAATAGAGGAAGAAATAATATCTAAAGAAAAGAATGAAGAGGACATAAGATTGGAAGAATTCCAGGAAATCATAAAAAAAAGTGTGCAATAGGAAAACACCAGAACACGATGCAAAACAAGGGCAGGAAATAGTACACAGGATAATGAGGGAGTTATGGAAGACGGAATAATTACCCGAAGATTGGAGAACAGCACTTATAGTGCCAATATATAAGAAGAGAGGCAAAAAGGTGTTTGGTAACTATAGAGGCATAACACTACTGAGCACTATGATGAAGATCCTGGAACAAATAATAGAAAAAAAAATCAAATCGAAACTAGAAGAAACATTAGAAGAAGAACAGAGCGGTTTTAGGAGGGGTAGAAGTATACAGGATCACATCTTCAGCATAAGACAAGTCGTAGAAAAAAGACATGAAAGAAAATTACCCACATACTTAGGATTTATAGACCTTGAGAAAGCCTTTGATCAAATACCAAGAAACACTCTATGGAAAATACTGCAACAGAAGAAGGTAGATAACAAGACAACTTGAGAATAATAAAGACAATATACAATAACAATCAAAATGGAGTGGTGTACAGAAATATGAAAACGGAGAACTTTACAACGGAAAATGGCTTGAGACAAGGAGTGCAAATCAATGGAGCGAAGAGGAAGAGGGACACCAAGGAGGACATGGGAGAAAGATATAGAGGATATTCTTCAAGGAAGAGGAAAAACAGTGGGAGATGCAAAAAGATGGCAATGGATAAAAAGATATGGACAAGGTTCATGCGGAAAGAAGCAAACAAATAAGAGAAAAAGCCTACACCATTAAAATGATAAAAGTCCACATTGTCTTAAATTTTGTAATTCTTTGTATTTTTTTTGTACAACAAACAACTACAACAAATAATCAAGGAGATGACTTTTGGTGAGGATAACGCTATCCTTAACAATGATAAGATTGTGTTTATTGTGTGTCTTAGTTAATATTTATTCATGATTTTGTCAAAATCCTTTACAGAAGTGACATTGTATTTCTTAATAATAATATTACCTTCAATAATTTATTTTATATTAATTATCAAAAAAATCTTATACCTAAAAGACAAACAGGGACGAAATTAATTTTAGAGAGGATAACGTCATGCTTGATAAAAGTGAGTTTCTAGATAAGTATATCGTTGTCTTTGTTCATTTAAATTGCATTTCTAAAAAAATCTGCGGTAATTATCGTTGATGAAATTGTCATCATTTTAACAAAAGTTAAAAAAAATCTATAAAGAAATGCAATCAAGGACGATTAAGCTTGCTTCAAACAGCATTTTCTTTATTAATTTATTTTTTGCATTTAACTTATCGTAATACTAAAACAATTCCATCATAATTATCCTTGATAAGAGTAAGATTTACCTTATCATCATTCTAACTATAAAAATTAATATCTTTCAATCATAAAATGCAATTAATGACGACTATGTTCGGTTAAGACAGCTTTTTTTAAATTAAAATTGTCATAATACTGGAAAAAATTATCTTAATTATCTTTAATAAAAGTGAGATTTAAGTGCATATAATGTAATTAAGGACCACTGTGTTTTCTTTGTCAATTAAAATTATCGTAATTCAGAAAAAATATCTTAAGATTTCTTGTGTCAAATGCATACTTTACAAGGACGACATTTTTGTCTAGGTTAAAATTATCCTTGAAAAATGTAAGATTGTGCTTGTTAAGAAAAGTTAAATTACCGTAATTATTTAATAATGAATAAAATAGATTTGTAAACATAAAATACAAATATTCTCAAGGACGAATTATTTATAGTCAGCGTTGTCCTTGGCAAAGGTAAGATTTTTCTTATTAAGAATTGTCCTATCTTTGGTGTTGTTTCCGCTCTTTTTTAATAAAGGAGTGTAAACTGGTTTATTAATAATAGAAAAGGGATGACCTGGGGGACATGGGATGTTCTCCAGGAACACTGCTATCTACGAACTACTAGTTTTACTATTAATGTATTTCTAAATGCGTTCGAAATTCTAGATAACTGTCTACGTTTCTCTTTGTTTGATCATTCAATACGAAGAGTATAGTTTGCAGAGTGTGGTCTGTTCTTTTTTAATAAAGGAATGTTTACTATTTTATTAACAATATAAAAAATACTTCAAATAAATATCTGAAATTATAATAATATTAACTGAAAGAATTTTGACTCGCCAAAATTGTTGTTTACGTGTAACGTAGAATTATTATTTTCGAGGATAATATTATCCTTGTCAAGGATAATGTTGTCCTTGTCAAGGATTATGTTGTCCTTGTCAAGGATTATGTTATCCTTGTCAAGGATAATGTTGTCCTTGTCAAAGATAATGTTGTCCTTGTCAAGGATAATGTTATCCTTGTCAGGGATAATGTTGTCCTTGTCAAAGATAATGTTGTCCTTGTCAAAGATAATGTTGTCCTTGTCAAGGATAATGTTATCCTTGTCAGGGATAATATTATCCTTGTCAAGGATAATGTTGTCCTTGTCAAGGATAATGTTGTCCTTGTTAAGGATAATGTTGTCCTTGTCAAGGATAATATTGCCCTTGTCAAGGATAACGTTATCCGTGATAAGGATAATGTTATCCTTGTCGAAGAAAACACACGAATAGCAAAGGCAATAAGCCGTAATTCGTAAAAAAGAGAGACGAAATATTTTCATCGATATCAAAGAACGAAATTTTCTTTGTCGAGGATAACATTATCCTTTATATTATGTTTGTTGAGGAAAATATTACGTTTGTTAATTTAAATGAATAAAAATTGTTAATAATGATAATGATTTTCCTTGTTAAGGATTGCCTTAAATTTGTTGATTTAAATTAAGGTAATTCCGAAAAAAATATCTTATGTATCAAATACATACGAATTAACAAGGACGAAGTTTTCTTTGCCGAAGATAAAATTATCCTTGACAAATATAACATTATGTTTGTTAAGAAAATAATAACGTTTGTAAATTTAAATTAACGTAATTATTTAATAATGATTATAATAGATTACTATACATAGAATACAGACATTTTCAAGGACGAAATTATATGTCCTTTGTCAAGGATAAAATTTTCCTCGAAAAATATAAGATCGTGTTTGTTAAGGAAAAATTACGTTTGTTAATTTAAATTAACGTTATTATTAGTGATTATAATCGATTTGTATAAGTAAAATACAAACATTATCAAGGACAATTATCAGGAGAACATTATCCTTAACAAAGGTATGATTGTACTTATTAAGGATTAGTTTCATAATTCTGAAAAATCTCTTAAGATTAGATACATAAAAATATCTATGACAAATTTTCAAAGAAGACCTTTGACTAGGATAACATTATCCTTGACAAAGTTAAGGTGGTCTTAAATAGCATTGCTTTTAATAATTTAAATTATAGGTTGTTATTATCAAAAAATAAAAACAACGACTGAAAAACCATATACTTGAAACGCACAACAAATTTTCAAGGACGAACATATCACTGTCTATGATAACTTTGTCCTTGGTGAAATAAGTTTTGCTTGCATTCATTAATGTAAATTCTGTATTTCTAAAAAATATTTATGATTTTTTTATACAAGAAATATAAGCCGATTGTTAAGGACGAAGCTACCTTTGAAGAGGAAAAAATTATCCTTGATTGGTTGGTCCTTGTAAAAAATAGTATTAGATTTAAATTATTCTAGTTATCAAAAAATTGTATAAATGTAACATAAACATTGATAGTTGCAAAAAAAAAACTATATACTTGTTATCCTTGATAAAAATAAGATTGCACTTGTGAAGGATTAATAACATTATTCTTTTGACGAATGACGTCCTTGCCAAGAAAAAAATTATTCCTTTCAAGACAAGAATTAAATTGCCCTTGAAAAGAACAACAACAAAAAAAGGACTATTTTTCTTTTGGTAGTAACATTATTCTTTTGAGGGATAACGTCGTCCTTGCCAGGAATAAATTTATCCTTTTCAAGACTAGAATAAAATTGGTCCTTTTCAAGACTAGAACAAAATGATCTCTTTCAAGACTAGAATTAAATTGTCCTTGAAAAGAACAACAACAAAAATAGGACTATTTTTCTTTTGGTAATAATATTATTCTTTTGATGAATAACGTCGTCCTTGCCAAGCATAAATGTATCCTTTTCAAGACTAGAATAAAATTGGTCCTTTTCAAGAGTAGAATAAAATGATCTCTTTCAAGACTAGAATGAAACTGTCCTTGAAAAGAACAACAACAAAAACAGAACTATTTTTCTTTTGGTAATAACATTATTCTTTTGAGGAATAACGTCGTCCTTGTCATGGATAAAATTATCCTTTAAAAAAAACTTTTTAATTAAAGATAACATAATAATTGTAATAATAATTTTGTGTTATATTTTATATAATAAATGAAATATAATAAATTAAAAAAAATAAATAAATAAAAATAAATAAAAAAAAATAAATAAAATAAATAAATAACCAAATTAAAAAAAACAGTTAACAAATAGAGGTAAATAAAAAAAAATAAAGTTAAAATACCGTGATAATAGGCACAACAAAAAAAATGAAATAAAAAAATATAAATCGATGTATTAATTAAAAAAAAGATGTAAGACGTAACGATCGAATTAATAAATATAACGAAGTATAATTAAAGATAAAAGCATTCTCGCCATAAAGCAAAACGTGTCGATTAACCGTTTAAAACACATAACTGATACCAATATTTGAGGCGATTAATGAATAGTTAATGAAATAAATTGCACGCTCGAATTATGACGTAAAAATTAAATCTGCTCCATATTAGACGCAGGAATATAATTGGAGCGAGTAAATAATCCATCGCAGACACAATTATCCCAATTTAGAGAATAACAATTATACAGAGTGTTATTTTTTTATAATTAGATCCTAACTGTAGTTTATTTTGCCCATTTCTTCAAACAATTAGTGGAACCACGAGACACGGAGCCTTTCACAAATTCATTGCAAATATTATGAATAACCGACAGATGGTTTATCTTCTCTCTAGGTCATCCAGAAGTAGACCACTCAATATCGCGAAAAAAAACCTATTGAATATTTTAGCAGAAAATTCGCACGATGGCTATCTTTTTCTTATTACATAAAAACTAAATTGGTTCTTCTGGTAAGAATAATGTTGGTGTGCTTATTTTGCATGTTGGCGTGTAAAAACTTCCGAAAAAGATAATTAGATATTAGAGGTAACCGTTGTAAAAAGCGTTGTTCCATCGGTTTGTGCTCTTCGTTATTAAATAATCGCTTTGGGAACAGTTATTGTTTTTCTATCTTCTGGGTATTGTGTCTGAAGACATGGGTGCATCGCGTGTTGAAAAACTTGAGGAACTTTTACCGTTTATCAAATAAGGTGTGGTTGATTTATAGCGCACCTTAATTGGTGCACTTTTTGCTCCCATTATCCGGATTTTTGAAGCTTTGGTACTAGAAGCGTTGATTGAATTCGTACGGCCAGGATGTTTCGTAATTTCCAAATTGGGTCGTTAAAAGGTAAAATAATAAATCAGACGAAAAAGGAAGCGTTTTAGTGGCCAATAAAATGGGTAGATAGTTTATCTCCGGATAAAAAGAGCGTACTGGAGGTGAGTACCTCAAAGATATAATAAAGGAAGTACTACCGGACAAGTGCTGGTAGTGTCTAGGTTAGCAAATGTCTGGTGATAGTTGTCCTCGCGTCTAACTGATCGCTGGCATCTTGACATGACCTACACCACAAGTCAAACAAACTGTTCCTCGTGAACACGTATCCTGTTCTTCATACAAACATGCCACTGTTTTTAACAATATTCTTGCTTAGGTACTATTTTGTTATCTCGTTGACAACTATTTTTTTTCTTCGTCTCAACCTAAATACCAACGTGAAGTATTTACTGAAATAGTTAGTACCCTTTGGTGTGGTACTCGCGAGTAATTAGAGAGACAGGTTGGTTGGTCTATGAATATAATTTGTGATTCATAAGAGGCAATAAAGTCTATTAACAAATGGAGGTAATCGTGCTTGACAATTGATCTCGGTTACTATAACTATAATTAATCTGAGAGCGTTAATGCCTTTGGAAACTCTCTACGGGTTTAATTGAATACAATGGTTGTACCATATTGCAAGCCACTTCCAGATCTTTAATCAGCCTTAACATATGGCAATCGAACATTTGGACATGTCTGGGATTGTTTCTTCTTTTTTTAACAGTTAAAATTGCTCTCTTCAACAAAAATTGCTACGTCTGACCTTTATATTTATTATTTCCAGTAACATACTTACTTTGATAGCTGGGAACATATTTTTTTAGATTCGTTTTTTTTTAAGATGATTCTATAGATAGAGTTGTTTCTCGAGGATAGAATCTGAGTTGTATTTATTTGGAAATTTCAAATGTAGATTTTAGCCAATCTTGAGGTATATATCCGCTGTTATGTATGGTGTTAAAAAGTTTGGTCAATATTTTC
>JAUIMW010000752.1:0-15157 GCA_033557785.1 Enochrus cinctus
CATGATGCCATGAGATGTTGTAAGCTTTGTCTTATTTTTGGGCCAATCTTGTAGATTTCCAGAACTTTAACGAGCCATTCATGGGGTACAGAATCGAAAGCCTTCGCGTAATCTATATGGTAGACGTGAAGATTGAGTTTCTTGCTTTGTACCTGCTTGAGAACCACGGCGTCGATGGTATGTTGCTGTTTGCATCCCAAAGAACCTCTCTCGCATCTTTCTACACAGCCTCCAATACATTGTTGTTTACGCAGTGCTTGTAGATCTTCTCATTTATTAAATATGTGAAGAGCTTGTAGATTTTCGACAAGCATGTGATGGGCCTATAATTCCTAGGATCCGTCCTATCTCCTTTCTTGAAGAGTAAGAAGGTGTTTCCCTCGGAGAGGTAGTCAGGGATACTCGTAGGATCCCCCAGTGCTTTCATGAATGAATAGACGAGGTAACTGTGGGTGGATGAAAAAGTCTTGATTCAGAAGTTGTGGATTCCATCTGGTTCTGGTGTCTTCCAGTTCTTCGTTCATCTGATACACCTAGTCACGTTATCGGCTAAGAATTCCGCTGACTTCATCTCTTGCACTCCCGTCTGCTTCCGAACTACACCGCCCAACCATGCTGCAGTCTTGTTGTACTTCTTCTCTTCTGTCCAAATACATCCCCAAAATTCCTCTAACTTGTTCAAGTCCAAGTGACCTTTGTGTTCCAATTGACGGAGAAATCTTCTTCTGTGGGAGTTTGGAGAATTATCCTTATTGTGCGAGTTAATGCACTTCTCAGCAGAAATGCTGATCCGTAGTTTCAACATTTATGCCGGAAAATTTACCGACCACTCTAATTAGAGCGGTTCGGCTCGGACGCGAAGAGAGAAGTTCATCCCGACTTTTTGGTCCTCTCCTAAGAATTTCCTGACAATGTGGCAGGTTTGCAGCAATATGGCTCGCTGTCCCACGTTGGCGATGGTCTTCGGTAATCGTAGTAATTGCAAATTCCTCGAAAAGTTGTTTGTCATGATCCCTTCCGCGGATATCACTAGAGGGAAGATTCGCACCTGATTAGGTCTTCAAGTGTTCTTCAAATCAAACGCCAGATTCTCGTACTTTAGTTTCTTCTCTCGTTCCGTCTTAATGATGTTGTGGGAGAGTGGTACCGCAATATCTATTATGGTCCCCATTTGTTCCTTCTTCTTTATTAGCAGAATATCCGGTCTGTTGTAGTCAACGGTCCTGTCGGTGATTATGGGCCTGTCCCAATACAACACGTACTCTTTGGACTCCAGCACTGGTCGTGGCTCGTATTTATAGTATGGCGGAGAATCTTTACCAAGCAATTCATACTTGATCGCAAGCTGCTGGTGCACTATTTTGGCAAGCTGATTGTGTCTCCCGAGGTAAGCAGTATCAGACAACATCGGACATTCTCCCATCACGTGTTCTATGATTTCGCCTGCGGTTCCACATTTCCGACATCTGTCTGACACATCCTCCTTTAGACAGCGCTTCCTGTAGTTGTTGGTTGCGATAACTGGAGAATTATTATTATTATTATTATTATTTTATTTCAATAAATTTAAATTATGATACTCCTGTAACGTTTAGGCCATATAGATTAGCTATAACGGAAAAAGAAAAATTAAGAAATATAGTTGACTAACTTCTAGAAAAAGATCTGCTTTCCATTTCCATTTCCGCGAATAGATGACCACTTAAATAAATTACAGGGATGTAAATATTTCACAAGTTCGGATCTTGCCTCCTGGTACCATCAAATATCAATGTCTAAAGAGTCCATAGCTCTAAGAGCGCTCGTAACACCAAAAGGTCATTATGAGTATCTTTAACTTCCTTTTGGGTTAGCCAACGAGCCAGTCGACTTTCAAAACGCTGTAAATAAGGTCTTAGGAAGAATGCGATATTCCTCAGTGCTTGCGTATATGGATGACATTTTAATTCCAACGGGTACAATTGAGAAATTCTTATATTATTTATAGGAGGTCTTAGAAAGATTACGAAAAGCTAAATTCATTTTAAAATTATCAAAATGTTATTTCTTCCGAGAAAATATAGAATATTTAGGGCAAGAGATAAAATTTTAGCAGTAGAAAACTTTCCTGAACCTGCAAACGTCCAAGTGCTTCAATTTTTAGGCATAACAAGTAATTTTCAGCGTTTTGTAGAGAAATTTGTGATAATTTCCAAACCACAAAATTTATTAATGAAGAAGGATGTTCCTTTTACTTGGAGTGCATCAGAAAAAGAAGCATTTTAAATGTTAAAATCAAAACTTATCATGAAACCAGTTTTAGCCCTTTTTAATCCAGATTTAGAAACAGAATTACACACTGATGTGTCGAAATTAGACATTGCTGGTATACCTATGGAAAGGCAAGCAGATGGATCCATTAAGCCCGTGACATATTTCAGCCGCCAAACTAGTAAACAAGAACAAACTTATCATTCGTACGAATTAGAAACCTTAGTCGTTAACCCATCATTAAAGCAATTTCGAATTTACCTGATAGGAATTCATTTTAAAGTAATAACAATTGTAATTCTTTGCGCTCAAAACGCGATTTAATACTTTGTGTTGGACGTTGGCGGATGATAGCTCAAGAATACGATTTTTCAATAGAGTACCGCCCAAGCACCATTTATAAAGAAACTCCCGAAGGACAAAAGTTAGTTTTACCTAAATTTGCTAGATCACAAAGATTACGAAGTTATATTGACAACAATGTACTTATTGGTTTCCACGAATCAGAGAGTATATAAAACGTTATATTTGTTTACAATGTGCATATAATAAAGAACCTTCGGGCAAAAAGTGTGGTCATTTGCATCCTGTATGCAAACCCCCTGAAATCTTACACACGGATTTACAAAATTCTCTTTTTTAAAAAATCAACAAATGTAATGGTTATCAAATTTTTATAAAACGTTTTTGATACATTTTAAATCCCGTTTAGAATAATTTGCGATCAAAGTGCGATCGTTCACAAGTAAAAAAATAATGAAATCTGGACTAATTTAGGCACAAAAGTAGTTTACAATGCAACTGCCAACTCTCGGGCAAACGGCCAGGAAGAAAGATATAACCGAACAATATTATCGGCTTTGACGCCTTCAACTGGTGTTGGGATGATTATATTTCACGAATCCAGTGGGGGTTAAATACGACAATAAATGAGACAACCGGTAAAAGTCCTTTTAAACTCATGTTTGGTTATCAACAAAGAAACTGGACATATTCTTTTATTACAAAATTGTTAATTAAACGATGATAAAGATGAAACGGCTAGCCAAGATGAAAAAGATATAAATAAATTTACAACAGAGCAAAATAAGTTTATTGAAAGGGAAGTTCAATATTCCGGCAAATTAAATAAATTTAAGTCGCTCACCTGCCAAGTTTCACTAAGTATAATCAAATCATATTCACCCAGCAAATCCTCCAACAACGCCAAAATTTCTTATTGAAATGTATTTATATACTCCTCTACGCCACACCGCCCAGACCATCTAAGTCATCCAGCTCGAAAAAATGCTGCATTTTACCCCCTACACTCGTCACTGCCCCCAAATAGGCTAATAGGCTAGAATATATTTATGTTTCCCTGAGAAAGAACCACCTCCCACAACGAACTCAATTTCCATAATCAAACACCAACTAATTATAATATTATATACTTAAAAACTAAACAACAACTAAAATATTATAAACGTAACCTCACTATAAAAGTATGCGTGTTTACATTTGTTGTATATTAGTCTTTTTTATCGTTTGGCAAGTCCAAGCAGTAGACACCGCAGAGGTGAGCGAATGCGTGGTGCACTGTGCCCGGCAACGAGTCCAGTAGCAAATCTTAAGAAATCTTCCCCACATTTTGCGAATATTTTGCTACCTCGGATCTAAGTATTTAGATGACCGTACTTATTTGCGACTTTGTTTAGGAGCGCCAATCTGTTTTCGTTAGATTTTCCTTTATTACGATGTTCGTGCCTTTTAATTTCTGTTTGTTCTTGCATATTTCATCCCTTGTAGTTCTGGCCTTTTAACCTATTGCATATGTCGATGTCTTCTTTGATTATGTCACCTCCTTTCGGTTCTGCGCATTAAATGTATATCCAATTACTTGCACTTATCACAGAGACATTACCATAGTACAAAGAAATATATTTGATTATTCTTTTTACTTGGATTGAGTATCCTAATCAACGTAGTACTGTTTGTTCTTTTTCATTGAATACAAATAAGTTAGTGCTGTTCCATTAAAAGTATAAAGTTTTCAAGTCTCCATAATCATTTGATAAAAAACACAAAACAGCAATATCAATGTACCTGCTGTTATGTTTTTTTTTAATATATAGTTATGTGGATAGTGTCTTTTTCTTTTCTGAATATAGTACGAACTATAAACCTGTTTCTTAACACCTCTAAAACAGTGAAGTTTGTTACACTTACTTTGTTTTTTATAAATAATAATTATACTAATAAAATAATATAGTTTTCAATTTTATCAGCTACTTTATCATCTGTTCATCACGAAAATCGCTTATTTAAATCAGTATAACTTTTAGAGTTACTTACAATTTTTTGGATTAGATTTTATTTCTTGAAAGATGTAAACAATTTGTAAAAAGATTAATAAGCATTCCTTAAATTAATAACGTGTATGCCCTCCCCTAACTCTTAAAATTAGAATTTTTATCATGATGTATTCTATGAATCATGTCTTGAGAGATATTCTATCTTCCCCAAAGCTGTTTCGCCAGGGTTTGATGGCTACTAGCCTGTGGTCGATCTTGCAATCTGCTTCCTCTGATACTAATATTTAATTGAATTAAAGTCAAAGTTGTTAGCTGGACACATCAAGATTTTCGTCTTCAAACAAATTTCCAGCCATTCTTACTGTATACCGCTTTGCATTTTCCTGTTTTAAAATAAAACCAGGATATTCTTGACTAGCCGACAAAAGGACAGTCGTTTGGAGTACCCCATCAATATAACACCTGGTTACAAGGGTTCCATTCTCAAAATCGTATAAAACCGTACGCACATTGAAACTTATTCCAAAAGCTCTTACTTGTCTCACAGTAGCATTTAAAATTCATTTCCCCTGTCGGCAAGACGGAATCTGGATTAATCTGTTAAAAGAACATGACTCCATTTTATTCCAATTTGCATATTCTGCTGCAAAATTTCTCCTTGTTCTGCGATATACTAGATTCAAAAAGGAAACAATAGCTTGCCTTCTCGAATGTAACTGGGTGTCATGAAGTAAATTACGCATGGTTTGTACGGATATACGCCTTCCAGTTGTTTAAAATGCAAGTTTCTTAACTGCAGAGTTGTTCTTGTCCTGTGTTGCAAGAACAAACATACAATTTGCTGGCCTGGTGTACCTGGTCTCTCTATCTACCTGTAGTACCGAACCCTCTTTAAATCTATTCCACACTTGTTGATCGACTTGTTTCAAGCAGGTGGGAACGACCATCTTGCAATAGTTCAGACCTAGCCCAATGGCCCTTCTAAGAATATCGTTATTCCATTAAATTGGTGTATTAGACTTCACATCTTTATGGATTTTTTCATCAAACATGAGAAAACATTTTAATTTTTTTATGGAAAACATGTCATGTGGTATCGATATTATAAATATACATTTTCATGAAGTTCCAGATTAGTAAATGATACCTATTTCTTTGAGTGTAGTTTGTATAAACTAAAAAAGGTAAGAATGTTTCATAATAAATATGAATGCTCTTTATGCTATTATCAATGAATTGGTAAAAAATGTAACAACCTAAAACATCCTTTCTATGATTTTTGTTACTACAGAACATACTACATCTTTCTCAATGGACTTTAATACATTAATTGACTCCGTTCTTTCTAAACCACTTTGTGTACAAGATGTAGTTCGTCGGTAATTGTCGGTAAAACAGTTCTGTAAAAAAATGATTCCAATAATTGGAGTTCCGATTTCCACTGTAGTTGTTTTTTTTTCTGTGTAGGAGTAAAGCAGTTACTCGTATCATAATCTAAGATGATTTTCATTGAAATAATCCAAAATACATAAGATAACTTCATAGATTTCATTAAATACGGAATATTTCGGTTTATGCATTTAACTGACCTACAAATCGCGTAAGTGTTAATAATCAGCTACTATAGTTGCGTTAAAGTAAATATGAGATGGTACGTTTTGACGGTCATGTGACAAGAATTGCAACTTTTGATTGAATGTTGCAATTGCAATCAACGCAAATTATCAACATGACGGACAAATTCAACAGTTTTCATACGCGCCACACATACTACCACTACAACCGACAACTTTTAGTTTTTTAAATTGTTGAGAATATCTAAAATATTGTTTCCAATATACACATATATATTATTTGATAACTTTTAAACAGAATTTACTGTGTAGTACTTTTAAAACAGTTTATAAGTGAACCTTTTTAATGTACATAGTTATAAATTAGTTAGAATCGTTATCCGCTGTATTGATTTTATTGATTTCCACAATTTCTTGAGTCTTCAGCAACGCGCAAAATTTTTTGTTTTGTGCCTTATAGTGATTAATAATGTCTGATGATGATGGCGTGCTCCCCGAATTTTTTGAGGTATTTGTTTCTTGCCTCTTGGGCTTCTTCTGAAAACTGCCTAATAGGCAATATTGCTTCTCATAACTGAACTGCTGTGCAAAAGCAGTCTATCTAATGTCAAATAAATTTGCCATTGATGTAAAAGCCAGAAAATATTGTTTTAACTAAATTTAATTTAAAAAATTCACAGCAATTACTCCTATTACTTTGAGTTCTTTGTCTGTCAAATATTTATTGTTTTGTAATAAGCCATTATATTGTGTCATTATGTTAGCCCAAAGCTTCGTTTCCATCTGCTAAACGTTTAACAACATTTGTGAGTGAATATAAGCACGTTAAAGCCATTACTGAGATAGGAAAAATGCCGTTTCCATAGACAAATAAATGTGTTCGCGAATAGTCATCTAATTAAAATTTGCACCACCAAACGCAAGAACGTACATTCGTGTGTTTCCCAAGAAAAGTCGGTATTACAAAGGATTTAATGTTTCCAAAACACATGTGGGGTCTAGACAGTTGTCTAGTTTATTGCCAGCTACTCGAAATTTATGGAGTACTTACGATGTATTGAGAGCTTTTTTTATTAAAACGTTAATAATAAGAAATATTTAACATCCATCTACGTTTCATATGCATAGATTTATACTTCATACAATCTTAAATAATTACATAAAGTTTTATATGTTTTCTTTTAACTAATTAAAATACATAGATGTATTTGCCATAACATTTATTCTCAAGAAAGCTTTTTGTATGATTATTATTAAAGCATTCAATTTAGTCGTATCTTCCGTAAATTTACCTTATAGGAGAATATATTGAAAGCATTTATCAGGTGGTATTTAAACTCTCTCAACAAGAATATATTTAGTACATTCCCAAGCCTGAAAGTCACTACTATAGAAGCACATTTTATACACAATATTGTCTTCAACATTAGTCATTGCATTTTATGTTACCCGTTTGGGTAAATGGAATAAATAAAGATAGAATCATACATTTTTGTCGTCAATCAGAAATCAATGACGTGGCACCTGGCAAAAATTCGATAGCATGTAGCTTGCCTCTATGTATTTGGTATATTTTTGTTTGAAACGTTCTTCCACATTATATATGACATTTAAGATTACGGTTTTTAATATTAGGTTTCGTGGTTTATTTTATTGTATATATTTTTTGTTGTTAAATCACTTTCAAAATTAAACTAAAACTAAGAAGGTATATTTTCATATATACCTACCGCATACTGTGCAAAATACGATTTTAAAATATTATGTTTAATATTACATTTCCTACAACAAACATATTTTTCAAGAACAAGGCATCCAGCTTACATGAAAAATCGATTACATTTACACCTTCTTTCTCCCATTGATAATGTCAATTGATTTTGAGCGATTTTAAAGAACTGACCTTTTATTGTGGTGTAATTTTCTTGTTGGGAGATCGGCATGATTTGGCAAATGAACCACAATTTCGCAAAAACATTTAAATTAACAACAGTAATTTTGTTATAAAAGCAATAATTTATAATATTTTACAATTTACTATTAAAGCATATGCCTAGTATTTTTAATTCATTTGTTATAATGAGCTTTTCTGCTGAGTCTAGAATGAAACCATTAAATGCTTTCTCATAAATTGTAACAATATTTTTCAGGGCTACTGCATCACTGTTAGACTTCAACATAATTGTAACATCATCTGCATATGACAAAGATGCAATTCTTTAATTTTGAATATTGATTCCTTTCAGCGAAAATTTCAATAATTGTATAAATGGTTCAATGGAAACCCTAAAAAAGTACATTGACAGCGGGCATCCTTGTCTGGTGCCTTGTTTAATGGTGAATGTCCAAGTAAGATAACCAATATCCTGCAACTTTGAGAAAGTTCCGTTGTCTATGTTGTTAATATACAAGGTGATTACCTTCGATGGCGACAAACTCCGCCCACGCGTAATAAACAAATTGAGCTTATATCGTGTAGGTCAAATATTGAAAATAATTTTTTTTAAATCAACAAATAAAGTAACAAAAACTTATTTAGAACCTCTGAAAATAACTAATAGTATCCAAGCTTTTTAAAATTTACGACCCTCTTTCCCATAAAAGTAAACATCTGTAACACAATACAAACTGTTTACATTATGCCTTTGCGTCATTGGTGCTTAAAGCTTGACCATATGGGTTGTTCCCACAAACAAGTGCATTTAGGTAAAATACATAGGTTTTCTTAAAAAGTTTCTAATCCTAAAATAACACCTCTTTACTAGTGCATAATACATGCCTAAAAGAATTATAGAAAGATACAATGAAGTTATAAATTCGTAAAACAAGTGACAGAGACCAAGTGCCACAAATCACCTTTAAAAAAATAACCGATTCAATGGAAGACAGTAGTGACCATTTTTTCACAGAAAAATACAACGAAGTAAAATACAGTTGGCCGTCAGCCGCAACGGGGTGGTAAATTTCTTTTGCATGCCGTTTTGTTCTATCGTAGTAAGGAAAGCAAATCGTCTCTACCAAACTACAGATGTAAAAACAGATGATTTTTTTATGAATGAATAGAACTTCATTCATTAATCAGCGACTCTCAATTTGTTCTCTTAACGTTTTGTTGTAATTTTTTCTGGGCTTATTGTTAACGTCCAAAATTATTAATTCTATTCGCTGGTGAAGTTTGTCGGTATAAAATAAAATCAGGCGGTATAAATAGATGTATGTATTGCAAAGGATGAAGCTTCTTTTTAATCGAATAACGTCTCTTAGTATAAAAAGATCATCTATGATTTCCTATTGGGAAAGGAAGACAATATATTTTTAAGGCGATTTACTAATACTTATGTAATTATATTACTTAAAATAAATGTTATCGGTCGAAAATCTGTAACTTTGAGATTTTTAAATTTAGGGATCAACACAACGATTCCTTCCAACATTTGTTTGGGTATTGTGAGACCGTTCAGGAAAAAGTCATTGGAAATGATATATGCATACTATAAAGATCCGAGTAAATAAATAATACAAATCTCGTAGGGTATACCATCCAGGCCAGATATTTTTTTTAATTTTTACTTGACTTGATTGCATCTGTGTTACCTCATGATCTAATAACTTTTCAAAAGATATTTTATAGTGACTAAAGAGAGTATTCAAAACTACTTTCGTATCATTAGTTATACAATTCGATGTTTGTATTTCATTGATCGACATTTTTTATGTTTGTATATTCCTTTTTACTATTTGGAATAAATTAATTTAGTATGTTTATTTAAGAATAACCTCGACCAAAAGAAAATTTGAATGCGGGGATTTCCATTTTGCACACTGCGTGATGATCCGTTAACTTAACTTAACCGAAGAACGGAATGGAAACGAATAGAAAATCTAGAAATTCTAGATTGCGAATTTGCAAGAATTTACACCAACTATATAAGCATCACATCGGACCGAGGCGGCAGTCAGCCGGACAGACGCATAGAGTTAGATGAAGTGAGGTCGGAACGCAAGAAGCCACCAGTGGCGCGCCTTATAAATATTCACCGCGTCGGGTTTATTATAAATAGTAAATAATTTCATTTAGTTTATTAATTGTAAATAATTAATGTAAATAGTTTTAAATATAAATTTTAGTTAAATAAACTCTTTTATTAACCCCACGATTGTAACAGTATTCTATCAATTCTAGAGATTGCATTGTTTCCTTGGTAAGTAAAATGGTTAGTATATCTAAAAAACATTAGATATATCTAATTGAAGTCAATTTTTTATTAAAATTATAAGTATTACTAGCTTCAGATTATTCACAATATATAGTGTATTACTGAAATTATAGTGTCCTATTGTGTAGCGCTTTTCTAGTACACTTTTAAAATGGTTTGTGCGCCAACATATTAATAATTTTATAAATATAATCGATAATTGTTGATATAAATCTACCATCTGGGCCAAAAATCAAACCATCATTTCTAAAAATGAGGGCTCTTCTGAAAGGATTCGAAGATATTTTCCACCCAGATAACCATGAAAAATCTTAATTGTTCACCTCCAACACCACCACCACTACCAAGCACGTGTATCAATGTTCATTTCGTCAATGATATCTAAAAACAATTTTTGATTAATAATATTTTCATGCTAAATAACTAATAGTATAAAATATTTTTTCCTAGCAAGAGTAAAGTTAAATTTCTAACTAACATACAATATTACTGTTTCACCTACCTTGGAGGATAATGTTTATATTGAACTTTCAGGATTTCAATTTTTGGAGTTCCTGGTGGGACACTTTCTGCTGATTCAAATGTGTTCACTTTGTTGATTTTCTTCGTGTTTGTTCTTTTCTCCAGTATCTTGATTTTCTTTTTGTCTGTTTTTGTTTTTTCCATACTATCATGTTTTTCTGGAATTTTTTCTTCAGCAGTCTTCATATCAATAGGTTCTTTATATGTGCTTATTTGGTAAATAAAGAGAGATTCTGTTTGTAATCTTGGGGACGAGTAGCCTTGGTGTCGTTAGCTAACTTCAGTCTACTATTTACAACGTGTTTTACCATTAAATGGCGGTCAGGTTTTTATTTAACATAAATACGTAATTCAGAATTCTACCAAATTTTTTACATATAAGGATATAGGTGCCTTCAAATCCATTTAATACCATTTTTTATGTGTTAATTGTTGTTGCTGAGCGAATCAACGTTTCGATTTATTTTTAACCATTTCACAAATACAATAAAAAGTGCGTTACAATAATCTAATTCATTTTACATGCTGCCAGAGGTTTTCAAATTTGGAACAGTTTAAAAAGAGCTGACAAAACATTTATCTCAATAGAAAAGTAATTTTAGCGGCAGCAAGGAATTTTCCCAGCAATGTATTAATATATGCTAGGCAGCAATATATTGAAATAAAGATTTAGTATTATTGCTGTTAGTGAATACATTTTTCTATTGTTTTCGTATAAATTTACACAATTTCGTAATTTTATCGGACAATTGAGCAGATTTTACATTCTCCCCGCTCGCTAATAATTCTTAAAAAATGTCAAAGATAAAAAACAGGCGACCTTTTTCATTTCATACTTCAATAAAGAAAAAGCGCAAGCATTACGAATTGATTTATACAAAAATCGACAATATTTTAAGGGGACTTTTTTATATACGAGAAAAAATAGAAAATTTAGATACACGAAAATGGCTAATAAATTCCGTTTTTATTTTATCTTGTATGGATTATTGCCGAGAACGGATAAATTATTGTACAATAAATCCATTGTTCAATTTCCCTTACGATTATGCTAAACAATTTTTTGCTCGGATGAATTTCGGCGAGATTGTGGACGCTGGCCGAGCGGAAGCACGCAATCTCAGACGGTTATCCCATTATTTATCTGCCACACCTCTACACCAGACAGTTTTCTCGGGCCCTACCTAAATTATATGCGAATTTCTGCAGCAGTCGGAACGCCGCTCGTGAATTTTAACGCGTTTCTTTGTCTAATTTTCACGACCACAGAATTGTTCCCTATATTACATTTTCAATATGGCTGCATAACCCACCAGGTCAGAGATATAAATTAAAACGAAATTTAATTTATTTCTGCAATTTTATAGTCATTGTCACTTTGTTCCAATAATACTTTCTGAAATTAAATGCTCGAATTTTAATCTTATGAGATTATTTCTAGCCCTATACAATGTTTGAAACAAAGTGAATAAATATGCAGTAAAATATATTTTCTTGTTTGTTTTATTTTTATCAACCTTTTGACATTCGTAATTATTTCTACATGCTTATCACTTAGAGTTCTAGTAAATATATTCGAGACCCTCTAAAAATAAATACATGAATATAATTTTATTTGCCAGGAACAAAAAAAAACAAAAATAAAAAGTAATAATAATATTTTTATGAAAAGCAAAACAATAATACCAGTTTTTAAACATTCAAAAAAGGAGTTGCGACGCCCAATACAATACATATTTTTCGACCTTTTTGATCCGCCATTACTTTGTTAAAAGTGCAAGTTACAGTTATTAAAATTAATTTTAATGGTTCCATGTGAAGTTCGTGATTACAAATGAGTAAAACATTGGTTAACCAAACGTCAGAAATTTTTTTTTACTTTGAGACAACTAAATCACCTATTAATTTGTTTTACATATCGCTAAAACAAATTAAAATGCTTCTAAACCACGTAGTGACATCAACTTACACAATCGCAGAAATTTGAATATTGCTTGAAGCGATATGGCGGAAGAGTTTTTAGTAATAACGAACGAATATTACGCAAGCGCGCGAAGTATCATTGTCTTATACCAATGGCGATTACAAGAATAAATATCGTGCAATGGTGAAGCAAAAACAATCACCCAAAACAACATTGGCACATAAACAATATTTTAAAGTACTGAGTTGTTATTGGCTTGTTACCAAAAGTTTTACGAGAAAGATTTGTACTTCGTCTCGTAAAATACAAAATAATCAAATAAGAATATATGTCAATTTATTGCGAGCTATAACATACATGTGCATGTCAATAAAAATTTGTCAAAATATAAAAATATGTAAATACGAAACATATAATTTTAATGCATATTGCAAGTTTTTCAAAATCCCCCCAAAGATTAAAAATAAATTAATTATATACACGCCTAAGCACTCCATGTAATGCATAATTCCAGGCCATTCCGACAGAAAAGTTTTCTATTTAGCCACAATCAATCAAATATACTCTATTAACTTCTCTTGGGTATTTAATCAAGATATTAGGGTGGAGAAATTTGTTGTGAGACGCATTCTCACGGTTCAACGTAAACCACCCAAAAAAATGAAGACGCTCCGATTCGCTTTAAATTTAGTTGTAAGTTATAAATAGATCCATGTTAAGTCACCTTTAGTTCGCCAATTTACTAATATTTTGTATTTGACATAGAATATAGATCGTCTTCGGATTATTTTTTCTAAACATAAAAAAATATATTTTCTATTATAATTATGGAACAGAAGCCCCTCGGAGACTATTTCTAATGTATCTTATCAAAAATTTTTTTGTATAAAATTCAAAAATGTATTGTTTTCTAAGGATGTAAATTTGCAAATTGTTTTGTATTTTTCAAAAAATAAATGCAGTATTATAACCAAAATTTGTATGAATAAATGTATGAAATAATTGAAAAAAATATTTAATTAATTGATAGTGTAATGAAATTTTTATTCCATTTTAATACCTTAAAACTAAAATATATATCCGTATCTATGTGTCAACATCGAGTTGAAATTATTTAAATTTAAACTTAACATTCATTGTGGATGCACATCAATTTATTTTACGTATAGTATTGCAGCGTTAACGTAATTTTTATCAGTACACACAATTTCAAATTTCAATTTAGTTTATTTAACCTTTTTGAAGATGGCAACATAAAAACTTTTCAAATAAAATGTTCTGCTTGACCTGAAACTAAACTAGAATTAAGTTATTATAAAATGCAAAATTTCATTTTAATGTTTATTTAAATCGCGTTTAGAATAACATGAATAATTTCTTTAAAAAAATTATTAGTGATTTTAGGAGTTTGATCATCACGAAATAATAAAAAAACATTCCAATGAATCGATTTAACGTGTAAGTGCTTTGATACTATAAAAGGTGATTCAAAAATAATAGTCGAAGATGAAACTACAAATTACACTCAAAATTGGAAGACGAATAGCGTTTGTCGCACCAAAAGAGAAAATTTCTGTAAGGAGATACCTTAGATATTGCATTTTGGGTGCCACTGTATGGATGCATTTATTTGCTCACATAGTACGCGCATTTACAGGCATCGACCTTACTAGTAATTTTTTTGTATTAACAGATGTACGTATACATATCTCCGTGAAGAAATTCAGGGTCAACAAAAAATATTTTTTGTTGCGCGTTAACATCATCTGCTGCCTATAAAATCACGATAAAAAAAAAACACTTTACTGATTGAATGACGACCGTCTTAAATGAAAATTACGTTATTAATTAGGTAGTCGTATCAAATTTATTAATTTTGGTATTATTTCCTTAAATTATGCCGAAAGTGTTATAATAACGTACCTTCCTTACTTATTGCATTCTGCAAAAATTACAAATAGATGTGAAAACTTCTGTTGCTAGATTTAAAGACTGTTTTTTTTTTGTGGTCTGTTATGCGTTTTTTACCCCCGTTCTCTCGCATGCGGTAATTTTTGAATATTCGTAAATAAACCGCACGTGTTCTTTCATTTTAGATACTCAATAAGGTTTAAGATTTAAAAAAAAAAATTTAAGGCTGTATTTTCAATATCCATCCATTGAATTTTCGACTATAATTTTGTAATCACCTTGTATAGGAAGTTTGTTCAAACAAAGATTACTTTTAATTTTTTTTGCGAAAAATATTTATTTATGACATGTAACTGTGGTATTTTGAATTATTTATTTATTTAGATTGTTATTTAATGTAGGTTCATATTTAAAATACAGTTTTGGGAGCACAACTTATTTATTTAACATTTAGGAACAGAATGA
>JAUIMW010000753.1:0-15156 GCA_033557785.1 Enochrus cinctus
GGGGGTGTTGGCGTGGTGTAGGGGGGATGGTTGATTTGTAATTTCATTTACTTTATATTTTAAATTTCACTAAAAATAAAACCTACCTACTACTGAATATCAAATAATTAGTTTATATTTCTACCCTGTATGATAGTATAAAAACTTAAAATACTTAACATAAATTTTGTTGGATAGCCTGCACGCCATATGCAATCAAGTTGTAACAAGTTAAATACGGTATTGGTGCAATCTGGTAGCAATCACCTGGTTCATAGATACTTGTCCTAACTTGCTCAGTACAATTGAGCGAGATAAACGAGTTTGTGTGTCTTTGTCTTATTCCTGTCGGTGCGTACTGTATTTAAATCTTATATAAAAGCTCGCAATATTTCTTATTTTGTGAAAACAAAACCATGTCGGAAGCAAAAAAGAAAAAACGGTAATACAGTGCAGAATATATTAAATATGGATTTATAGGAAATTCAACAAATCCATCTTTACCTTTGTGCCTTCTTCATTTAAAACAAGATATAACTACTGTGCTCCATAAACCGACGACGGCAGATATAATTCGAAAAATTCCTTTGAGCAGTAGTTCTGTGCAAAGACGAATTGATGAAATGGCTGAAAATATTGAAGAGTCATTGTGCAATCGCCTGAAGATTTGTCAGATTGATCTTTCACACAGAAGTGCCTATCAAAAGGAAATTGTCTGACTCGATTTTACAATCTGTTTGACCCTGTCATAGTCTGTCATACATTGCACGACAATAATTGATTTTCAAAGGAGGCGATAAAAGAAATAAGTTTGATAATCTCTGCTTTAGAATATGCTAAGCAAATGAAAATTGTTTACAAAATTGGAAAAAAATTAAAAATGGTATTGAAGTGTAAAAGAGAGACTTTCAAGAGGCTTATGAAATGAGGAAAGTTATCTCTTGATTGGATGAGATGCCATATGTCATAAGATTTGATTAGACCCCAGTAAAGGATTGTGGAGGTGAAGAAGTGTGACCTTAATGCACAGGAAAGCACTGTGTGGGAAAGTAAGAGTGAATCTTTTGACAAAATAAGGAACAATTGAAAAAATTCAATGGTGGTATTGCATAGTAGTCATCAGCAAGAAACAAAAGTAACCAAACTTGACAATCCCATAATCCTTCACCAGAGCATACAGTTGATTGCTAGCTGTAATGCTAAAGTAATTATTTCTTGTAATAAATTGCACTTGCTGTTGAGCGTAGTTACAGTCGTAGATGATTTTAATATTAATATAAAAGACACTTCCACTAATACAACTGACTTTTTAAATTTATTATACTCTTTCAACTAATAATCAACTATTGATGAATACACACCTCGTAAACATGTTTAGATAAAATTATAACCAATGTTGATTGTCATTTGGAGTTGGGGCAATGGAATCGTGTTTGTCTGATCACAAAGCTCATCAGAGCTCTAAACCTGGTTTTTAGAAGAATTTTTCATAGAACCTTCCTGTATTATTTTAACACAAATTTTCCAAAGAGGTCATTTAAGAATCATCTTCCGGGTCAGTTGTAGATCACTAGTGACTACGATAAATACAATATAAAGGAAATTATTACGCTGGCTTATTGAATAGTGTTAAAAGGCAATATTATGCTTCACAAAAGTACACCTCCAACAGATTTTGAGGTCAGAAAATGGGGGGGGGCTTAAATAGATTTTGAGGTTGCTAACTTGACTGCATATTACTGACTTGTTTAATGACACTTTTGCAAAACTCGACAACAGTCAATTTTTTTCATGTTGGTGTATGGGAGTTTCCCCTTCTTCTTTCAAGTTGGCCAGTGGTTCCCCCTTATTAGGCGACGACCATCAGAAATATGAGCCTTTTAGATTAGAAGCTGGATTTTCGGCAGTTGTCAAACAAATATAACCTTGGAACCATTAACAGTAGCAGCTCGCTATTTCATCGTATTTTGAGAAATAATGCAAAATCTTATCTGTGTTGTAACGTGAAAATTTTGTCTACATTGTTATCACCTGCGATCATATGAATTAGATAGCACTGTAATCTCTCTCTCTCTCTCTTTTAATTAAATAAATCATTTAAATGTATAATAAACAAAAAAACTAAATTAAAAAACCTATCTTTGGTTAGATTTGGTTTAAAAGAAATTAAAGAAAAATATGTATTATAGTAAAGTATGTTATTATACACTCACTTATTGTATAATTGTGTTTCAATTATTTCTCTCCTGCCATTACATATAATGGACAAAAGAGAACAATTTCATAAATTTATACATATTAAAATATATTTAAAAAAAAACCTTACCAGAGTTCTATTGTTAACTTCATTTTTTATCTCTTAAAAACCAGTCAATTATATAAATTTCTTCAATTCAATCTTGTCATCAACCTCCTTCTCTCAAACATTCCAATATACAATTTTGAATAAAACATCAATTTAAAAATAAAATATAAATTTATACAAAAAACATACCTATTTTAATTGTAACCACAAAACAAAGGTAAAATCAATTTGAATTTGTATCTTTCATTACCATTATATCCACTCATTGTTGAGTCTTTGCACCTAAAAATTTTGTCCACATGTCAAATAATAAATATTGCTGTTGCTTATATTTTTATTTTGAAAAAATGCTGTTAATAAAATTTAATTTGTTCTAGGTACTTTAAGAAAAGACCTGAAGATCGCTATAAAATTATTAAAAATCTACCTCGTTTAACACATTTTGTGCAAGAGTTACCTGTTGGTAAAGGGTATATAAAAGAATTGTGTTACTCTACTGATGGAAGAATAATCTGCAGTCCACATAGTAGAGGTTTAAGACTTTTGGGATTCAATGATAAACTTCAAGAAGTTTGCCAGTGCATTCCAGATCATCCAACAAAACTCTTTACTTTAACTGAAATGAAAAATTATCACCCGAAAGTTGTAGTTAGTTGTAAATTTAGTCCAAGACATTACCAAATGGTTAGTGGTTGTTTAGGTGGTAGAATTGTGTGGTATAAACCAATTTTATAATTATTTAATTCTCATTAGATATTTTAAAATGGCAAATAATAGATGTAATATTTTGATCAGTTTTTTTGATTTATTAAATTGTCATATTTATATAGATGTGATATATAATTTATTATTTTTTCAGGTTTTATTCTCTATTTTTGTAGATACTATTATTTTATAAATAATTTTTACTATTGTATTTTTTTTTCATAATTTTACATTGAGGAAAATAATATAGAAAAAACTTACCACACAAACAAAAAGAGAAAAATGAAGCAACAAATTTTTGTATAGGATTTTTTAAAGTGAATTTTAAACTATTATTTTGAATTTAGTTTTTGTTTTATATTAAAAGAAAAGAAACTTTATTAAAAGGCTTTTATTTTTCTATCAATTTTAACCTCCATATAATGAAAGAGGAAAAAGATTTAATTTGTATTAGTAAACATGTACACCATCAGGCACACAAATGGTATCCCCTAACTTGCATTTAAAAGAACATGTTTTGTTTTGATATATTCGAGTTTCAGGTGCTATATTGCAAGTAGCGTGTTCACACACTCATTTTGAAATGAGACGTCTTGGTAGTATTATCGAAAAGGCAACGTGCTTTTGTGCGAATACGGATTTGCATTTATCTTATACTTTGGATTACTAGATTATATGAAAAATTAATCCATTTTGAATTACATAATAGATAACTTAATTTATTCAATCATATATTTGTTGCAAGTAATATTTTGTGACAGCACATGGCATTTATTACGGTTAGGGATTACAAAATATTGCATTTACCTATCTAAATAAATCCGTGCCATTTTTACTAGGAAGAAATACTACTACTACTAATACGTGCATGGTAACTTGATAAAAATATAATGAAAATTGTGAAAAATATAAAAAAAAGAAGAAATAAATTTTGAGGGACGTCCAGTGCCAGAGAATATCCTGAAATATTAGAAGATGTGCTGCTAGCCTCTGTCCTTTATCCTGAAGTCCAATAAAAAATTTCAGGATAACTCCCCAGTTCATCAGGCCCGAGTTGTTCGGCAATGGTTTGAAGTTCAGAATGTTTCGACACTAATTATCTGGCGCCCGAAATTACCTGATTTAAACCCAATTATGAACCTTTGTGAGTCTATAGTGAACCACTGCAGTCAAGGCAGAGATCATGTTCTCCACACAAAAGGTAATTTGCGGATGCACGCAAATAATATCTAGGAAGAGGTAAAGATTTCTTCCATAATTTTGTGGCTTCAGTAAGAGACAGATTGCAGCAAAGCATTTTACTTAATGGTCAGGCCACAGGGTATTAAGATCCAATTTTCAAATAATAGAATCAACTTTTGTTACATTTATAGATTCTAAATTAAAAATTTTTTTTGTTTAAAATTTCTATTTTTATTAGTAGCAGTTTATTACTTTTTGCAAATTTAGATATGGTTGTGTGTCATTGACATCTCTCCTGCCATTACATGTGTTTGACAGAAGAGATAAACAATTTCAAAATATACATATGAAAATATATTTGAATAAAAAATCTTTTTCCCAAAGTTGAATTTTACTATTGTGTTCATTTGCTTCAAACTCTGATAAGCAACTAAAAAATTCTCCATTTTCATTTCTTCTCTTCAAAAACCAATCTCTTTAATCTTATTAACAGCTTTAACTTTTCCTCCCAAACCATTTTAATATGAAATTTTTAATTAAAAAAAACCATTTAAAATTTAAAATTTTTATGTCTATTTGACATAACATGAATATATAAATTAATTTTTTTTAAGTTTTTAATTGTAAAGGCACTGATAAAATAGAAACGTGAAAAACATTTGAATCTTAGTTCTAATTTATAATTATTTTATTAAAATATGATTGACCATTAGACTCCTTGTTCCTTTGCATATCAGTAGCATCATATTCACATATTTTTAAAGGACACATGCAGAAGCAACTTATCATATGAGAAAATATGATATGTTTTAAATAATATGTGTGCACATTCAGAAAAAGATATATTTTAAAATTACAAATAAAAGAAGTAAATCTACAATTTAGTCTATATACAATTAGTATTACTAAAATTTCAAACTAAATCCACCTCCCATTTGAAGTCTTCTTATATCAGATGCAGACACTCCTATCCGAAAACCTATGCCTTCATCATCTCCATCGCCCTAAAAAAGTAAATAAAATTTATTTTTCAAAATATGTTTTTTTTTAACTTTAAAATTATAATATGGTTAAATTCATTTTAAAATAAAATATATTAGAAGCAATTATGGGCGCACTCAAATGTCAAAAATTCAATAGTGTCTTTAAAATCCCATTGATTTTAATGTATTGACATGCTGCTTTAAAGTTTTCATTTTTATTTAGGGATATCTTATAGCTTATTTGGCATCACCAGAAAGCTTATGAATCAGAGAATATCATGAGATTCACTAAATTAACAATAAATATATTTAAGTAATAAAAACTCAGTATTAAATACAACATGTACAAGAACTCTTATAATGAGAAATTTAATAAATTATAAAGAGCCTTAAACTGTAGATCAATTAATGTTCAATAAAATGATGTTAATATTGTTTATATCAATTTCGTAATAACTGTGCATACTCTAAAACCGTTTTGCAATTTTCTATTGCCAAGGAACATAAAATCAAGAAAATGATATTATAGAAATGTTTAGAAACCCTTTTTCTTGAAATATTGATAGAAATTTATAATTAAATTAAATGAATTATACCTTAAATTGGTATGGATGCCAAGCATTGGTGCACCTATAAAGGGCAGCCTTAAATTTAAAAAATGTTTTAATGTAAAACAAAGAAAGTACAGTTGTGGAATTAAAAAACTAATTCACTAAAAATGTAAATGTCAAAATTAGTAATTATATTTCAGTTAAGAGCTGAATAAAAATTTCAAATAGTAACTATGAAGGCCAATTTCATTTTTTTATGATTAAACTTGATCGTTTTGGTATTTGATCTTGTTGCTACAAAAGAAAAACAGTTACATTGAAATTAGGAGCTAGCAGATTCTATGAACTTCTTGTCAATGTCAATTTAGGGTCAAATTTACACTATAGAAAAATAGTGAAAATTGTCTGTAAGACTTGGACTAGTTTTTTAATTTCGCAACTGTACATGAATAATTTATAACACATAACATAATAATAACCTCAAACAAGAATGGAATAATATATCTAAAAATATATATGGAAAAATTTATTGCAAAAAAGGATGAAAATAAATGTTAAAACAATGAAAGAATTGGCAGTAACAAAAAATAATTAAATAAATGAATTGATAATTAAACAAGTAGAAAAAATCAAATATTTAGGTGTGTTGATCGACAACGGAAAAAGCCAGTATGGGAATTTTAACGTACTGACCACTTGCATTTTAGGTAAAATTATGTCAACCTATGGAACAGGGCATTATAGCAGCAGTTAAAATTCGTTTCCTCCAGTATTCTTTCTCCAACTTAATTGACCCTGTGGTCTCAGCAAGAGTCATTAAAATAATTTTGAAAAAGTTACAATATAATGAATTTAATTGACAATATCCAAAGATCTTGGGATGAAGTATCACAACACTTAAATCGCCTTAAAGCAGATTGGAAGAATGTAGGACTCAACTTAGAAGAAGAATCGAAACCTGCAAACGACATTTAGGATGAAGTTGTCGAAATGGTACACCAATTACATTTAAATGAAGTTGATGCTGTAGATATTCGGACGTTACTACATGATAATAAAGACAATCCGCTAGCAAATGAAAAATTATAAGAACTGACAAAAGAAAATTTGGTAAGAGAAATTGCTATTTCTGACATTGATATGGAAGAGCCGCTGCTTATTTTTTTAGCAGCAAAAATATTGTCGGATTGACTGAATCAAGTGTCTCATTGATAAATATTTTATACGAAAAAGTGCAAAAAAAATTTTAAATCATCTCAACTTTGTAATTAATTTTATACTTTTTTAGAAATTTTTCATCTACGAGGGATGTTTTTTATGTTTTGCATACAGGGCATAACACAAAAGAGCACTACTAATAAAATGTCAACATAAAAATTCTCATGTGTTTAACTTAAATCCAAATTTTCGGTGCGATACTTATAGTTGTTTAGCTACAGTGAATTATTAAAGTTGTTTGGAATTACAACAAGAATATTTTAGTGTAATAGATTCTTTCAAGTTTAAGAGAAAATTATATCAACAAAAAGGTCTTGCCAAGTTGGCTTTTCTTTTTGGCAATGAAGCACTACAACAGTCAGCAATTTCTTAGTAGTATAGAGACTAGACCCACCAAAAATTGCAATCTCCCTGGAAAACATTGATGCTGTGCGCAACCTCATCATAGGAGATAGACATGTGATATACTGAGGGATTGAGGCTACATTGGGAATTTCAAATATCGCAATTTGAAAAAGCATGCATGAAGAATTGTATGTAAAAAAATTAATTTCCTATTGGATACCACATCTCTTGACAGACGAACAAAAACAAGCTAGGATAAATTGGTATCAAAAAACTCTACAGCAATTCAAAGGAGGAAACTCTAAAAACATATACAATGAATCGAGGATTTATTGATTTGAACCAAAAAATTGTCTGCTTAAAGATGAAGAAAATCTGACAAAATTCATCTGTTCTCGAAGTGTGTCCAAAAATATAGTTGTGACATTTGTCTCAAAAGCAGATCTTGTAGCAATAATTCCTCTACAAGATTAAAAAACAGTTAATGCCAATTGGTATGCAACCATTCGCTTGCTGCAAATAATCATAGAGCTTCGAAAAACCAAACCAACAAAACAAATTATTATCCACCAAGGCAATGCAATTTCGCACTCAGCTCACTAGACAATTGCACTTTTATAGTGACAAAACATTGAATTGTTAAACCATCCTCCATACAGCCCTGACATATGTCAATAAAATGTCAACATAAAAATTCTCATGTGTTTAACTTAAATCCAAATTTTCGGTGCGATACTTATAGTTGTTTAGCTACAGTGAATTATTAAAGTTGTTTGGAATTACAACAAGAATATTTTAGTGTAATAGATTCTTTCAAGTTTAAGAGAAAATTATATCAACAAAAAGGTCTTGCCAAGTTGGCTTTTCTTTTTGGCAATGAAGCACTACAACAGTCAGCAATTTCTTAGTAGTATAGAGACTAGACCCACCAAAAATTGCAATCTCCCTGGAAAACATTGATGCTGTGCGCAACCTCATCATAGGAGATAGACATGTGATATACTGAGGGATTGAGGCTACATTGGGAATTTCAAATATCGCAATTTGAAAAAGCATGCATGAAGAATTGTATGTAAAAAAATTAATTTCCTATTGGATACCACATCTCTTGACAGACGAACAAAAACAAGCTAGGATAAATTGGTATCAAAAAACTCTACAGCAATTCAAAGGAGGAAACTCTAAAAACATATACAATGAATCGAGGATTTATTGATTTGAACCAAAAAATTGTCTGCTTAAAGATGAAGAAAATCTGACAAAATTCATCTGTTCTCGAAGTGTGTCCAAAAATATAGTTGTGACATTTGTCTCAAAAGCAGATCTTGTAGCAATAATTCCTCTACAAGATTAAAAAACAGTTAATGCCAATTGGTATGCAACCATTCGCTTGCTGCAAATAATCATAGAGCTTCGAAAAACCAAACCAACAAAACAAATTATTATCCACCAAGGCAATGCAATTTCGCACTCAGCTCACTAGACAATTGCACTTTTATAGTGACAAAACATTGAATTGTTAAACCATCCTCCATACAGCCCTGACATATGTTCCAATGATTTTTTTACTTCTCCGAAAATGGATTGGTGGTTATAGGTTCCAGTCGATAGAAGAAGAAACCCTTAAAAATGCAATTTTAACAGTACCGACAAACGAATGGAATGACTGCTTCCAGAATTGGTTTGAGTGAAAGTGCAAAAGTGCATTAATCATCAGGGCAAATACTTTGAAAACCAATAAAGTTTTTAAAATCTATTTGATATCATCTTCCATCGCTACAGGCAAAACTTAAAAGACAACCTATGAATTATTGTGATAACCGTTGTCCAATAGGCATAGTGGATTTATGGTTGTGAAAATGGCACATGGTAAATCTACCTCGAAGAAAGTTCCAGAAAAAATTTTAAAGA
Source organism: Enochrus cinctus (assembly GCA_033557785.1). Lineage (NCBI taxonomy): Eukaryota > Metazoa > Arthropoda > Insecta > Coleoptera > Hydrophilidae > Enochrus > Enochrus cinctus. Next base: position 9,180 of record JAUIMW010000753.1, read on the forward strand.
AAAAAGCATGCAAAAGATCGGAAATAATTTTAATTTTATGAAATCGTAAATAAATAAAATAATGCTTTAAAAAAAATTGACAAATAATTGCAAAAATTTTTTCACAGTACAAACATTTATTTGTTAGGACTAGAAAACTAGGTATAGTAAAAAAACAAATAATTTCCAATACTTGTTCTGTTCCCGTTCTAAATAAATACCTATTAAAAGAAAGTTTCATGGTATCAAACATCTAAAGAAATTATCAGAATATTAACCCTTTAGGATATATGAATGATGATAGAAGAAAATATAACTAATAAAAATGTACTTTTACATGAAAATTTTAGCAACTCGGTGTTAAAAAATATTGTTTGTGCGCCATTGTTGTTTTGGGTGATTTTTTTTCATTGTATCATTACACCATATAACATTCGCTCGTTATCGTGCAAATCGTGCAAAGCAACTTCAGTCGTTCTAATGGCTACGATTGTGTAAGCTATCACGAACACATGTTGCAAGTAAAAGTTTAACATTTTTTATTTGAAAACACTTAAAACAAATTAACCGATGATTTAGTTGCCTGAAAGTGATAGTATTCAACATTATTTAAATTAATTTAAAAAAGTGAAACTTCCTCATTAGGACTAATATTCAAATAATTAATTGATACTTGCAATAATAGGTATTTGAGGAAACCGCTCTTAATCTGTACCGTCTCTACATGTGATTGCTTCATATTTTTTATATAGAAATAAATAAATTTAGGGCAATATATAAAAAAATAAATAGTTTTTAATTGTTTCACACATGGACAATTTCCCTTCAACTTCAATTCAACTATTCTACTACAGTTGAAGCACCTTATTAAATGAATGTCGATCTTTAAAGGTTACTATAATTTAAGAGTCATTAGTGAATACATAACATACACCAAGGCATAATTGTAAAAATCTGATAAACTCAACAGTAAGTTGTAAAAGTTGTTAAAGGCTTAGCAATTAAGTAAAGAAGACTTTGTGGAATATCTATTGAAAGCTTACTTTCATCAAGTTTATAACAAAATGTAAAATTGGTTGAAGGAAGTAATTATTTTTTGTCTATATTTGTTTTAGTATTAGTGTGTGTATTTGGTGTAGTTTACAATAATTACATTATGTAATCTAATTAACTCCTGAGGTTGTTCCTTTACAGGGCAATTTATTGAAAATTTTAATGCATCTATGTAATTAATATTTTTTCTTTTATTTCTTAAATTGATTATTTTTATAGCGCCTAAATGATAATATAATATACTTTCGTTAAATAATAATAATAATGAAATATTACCAATTGCTTATACTCTCTTCCTCCAGAGGGAGGTTTTGGACTTGCAGCAAGAGCTCTTCTATGACCTAGCTCACTTTTAGCAGGCCAAGTAGGAAACATAGCTGGATCAATAGGCAGCGGCACTTCATTGAAATACCCATGCTTAATAGCTTCTTCAGCAGTAATTCTTTTAGCAGGGTCATATGTTAAAAACCCTTTTAGTAAAGATAATCCAAGTTCAGTTAACATATCAAAACGACTTCGTAGATTTGATATAGGATATTCAGTAAACTTCATTTTTTGAACAGCTGGAAGTTTATTAAATCCAGTCCAAATTTTTTCATTTGGTGTACCTAGGTCCTGAAACATTAAATTTAATATATGATAAATATGTCATAAGTTCACTTTTTCATTTAGTTTATTAACCCTGTGCTGGGTAAAGCGAAACCGTATGAATTTTTATTTCCGCTTGCGCACGAAAGCGTACGGGCAGTAGCTAAAGACGCTTACGTGCATAGAGTTACGTTTAAAGCATTTTATCATCACATAATAATTACAATTACATCTTTTACATTACGTTTGTAATTCATTTCATTTTTTCAACTTTGCAGTATACTTGTCATCATACAATGAACAGCTGAGTTAACTCGTGAAAAATGCAGTTACAAATTCTAAATATTAACGAGTTTACCAAGTTCGAGCAATATCTCTTTTTTAAGAATTGTGAGAAATATTAACATTTTCTAATGAAAGTAAAATTAATATGCAAAAATCTTCAAATTAACATCATCACAAAAATATAATTTAATATACTTGAAAAAGGTATATCAAATATATTATTGATATTTGCTTATAGATATTTATACAAACAAAAAAAACTCACCTTAAATATCCTATTTAGTTGGTCAACTTCTGATTTTCCAGGAAATAAAGCATTCATCAAAAGTAACTCTGCAAAAATGCAACCAACAGACCACATATCAATTGGTGTTGAATATTCTTTAGTACATAAAAGTAGCTCAGGTGCCCTATACCATAATGTCACAACAATTGGTGTATATGCTTTTAAAGGAGAACCATATTCTCTAGCTAAGCCAAAATCTCCAACTTTTAATATTCCTTTATGTGAAAGTAACAAGTTTGATGTTTTAAGATCTCTATGTAGAATCCAATTGTCATGTAAATGTGCAACAGCCTTTAATAATTGCTTAAGTAAGCATTTAACTTCACTTGGAGTAAATGTTTGTTTTTTATGTCTCATTGTTTCCATTAGTGATTTTAGATCGTGTTCTACATAATCCATTACTATAAAAATTTTGTCCATGTTGCTGCCTACAACTATTTCTCTTACAGTTACTATATTTGGATGCTGACCTTTAAGTAGGGTATTAATTTCTCTCAAAGATGTAATCGGAAATCCTTCCTTTTCTTTTTCCATTTTTAAACGCTTTAATGCAACTATTTCTGCTGTTCTCTTATCTTTTGCTCTATATACAACTCCATAAGTGCCTTCTTCAATTCTATTAAGACATTGGAATTCTTCAACGGATCTGCAACCTTGAATTGCAGGAAAGTAAGGTGGTAAATCTAAATCAATTGTCGGTGTCTCTTCTTCTTTGACTGAATTTTCTTTATCCTTATCTTTATCATTTCCATTGCTTTTTGGAGACACTGATCGAGATCTTGACCTAAAAAAAATAATTAAATTGAAATGAAATACTTATTGTTAAGTATTAACTTATATAAAATTGGTGACTATTTCTGCTTGGTTTATAATAGAATTTATTACTGGGATGCCCGACTTTTAAAAAGTTGTAGTCAGAAAAATATGCTGTATTTTATTCTCTAGCACAAATGAATAAAAAAATTGAATATAAAATAGAAAAAAGATTTTAACATTTCCATAACTCTAACACTGATCTTAAAGCTAAAACAGCTTTGGCTACGTTACCAGATGCTTTTTTGGTAATATTGTTCACATACCAACATTGACATTTTCATTTAAAATCCTTACCTGTCACTGCTATTGCTCCTTGAACGAGAACGAGAATTAGAAGGAGATCGCGAATGAGATCGAGATCTAGATCGTGAGGGAGATGATGATCTTGATGGTGATCTAGATTTTCTATCTGATTCAACAGACATTTCTCTAGATATACTTCGAGAACGTGAATCTCTGCTATGCCTGGATTCATCACTTTTTTCTACTTCACTAGTTTCACTATGTTCACTTCTTCGTTGTGGTTCAATAGCAAAATAATCATTTTCAAATTCCTCTTCCGAGTTGTCAGAAACTGTGATAGCCAATTCTTGTCCAATTTTCGCTCTTTTAACTTCAGCAGCCTCTTCTTCCTCTAGTTTTCTTTTTGCCTTTTCTAAATGTCTTCGTTCACGATCTAACCTTGATTGTTCTTTTTGGCGTGCCATTTCTCGTTCTGAAAAAATTAAACATATTTTAAACATCAGATGTGGTCAATGTATCTGGAATCCTCATTATTGCCCATTAGTAGCTAGTAGATTATATGATTTATGTGGTCAATTGATGTTAATTACTGTCCGGGTGATAAAATATCTAAAAGTTTGAATAATATTTATTTTAAATCACTACTTTCCATTTAAATATACAATATACTTTCCACTCGAAAGGTGACTCTCACCCACCAGTTGTTGCAACAACTCGAGTGATGACTTTCAGTACCTAGTTACACCTCATAAACATAAAAAAAGAGGTAGGGATGTGTTTGCATGACAATGACAATATTATTATGCATGTGTAATTATAATTTAGAATTATTAGAATTCATCAAACATAGTGCTAAATGTCTGAAGTTGCTGGCTCGTCTAAATGAAAATAGTCTCATGTACAGAGGATTAAATTTTCTACTTATTTATATTCCTTTTATTTAGTAATAGTATATGTTTTTGATAAAATACTTATTCCCAGAAAAAGACCTTTAAATTATTGGTATCGTAGTATGTAGTCATTTAGAAACAGGACAGGCAATTCAAAACATGTCAATTCTGTTTCACAAGATTTTCATTAGCAATCAATTTCTAAGAAATTCACTGCACTATTAGATTTTTTTATTGTGACTATAAACTTTTTGAAAAATTTTTCAGCAAATTTTGTTAAGAAATTTACAATAGGCTTACGTTTAGATATAAAATTTGCTAGATTTAAAAACCTACATTTTCTTAATGCATTGATACAATTGTACATGCAAAAAGATTGTCTTTAACTTCCATTTAATGGCCTTGTAAAAAAGTTTTTTTCACTCACGTTCATCATTCTAAAGTAAATTATAAAAAAAATGTACCTGCTTCTAACAATTTTTCTCTTCTAATCTCTTGTTCAAGCCTTTCTTCTTCTGTCAATTCTCTTTCTTCTTTGTGTTTTTCTTCTTTTTTATGTCTTCTTTCATCACTTGTAGTCATATCGATCATTTCCTTAACAAAGACCCCAGCTTCTCCTGCAAAAGCTGAATTATCACTGTCTTTGTACCTCTTATCTTTATGTGATTCACTTCTTTCATGACGATAGCCTTCGTCCTTTATGTGACGCTTACTTAATAAACGTTCACGTAAATCTTGTAATGTTTTGTCTCCTGTTTTATCTCTTCTTTCATCTTCAAAACGATCTCTTCTATGTTTATCTGAATCTCTACCAGAATAACGAGCTTCCCTGATATCTCTTTCTTTCATTTTCTTTTCATCATACTTACGAGTGTCTGAATGACGGCTTAATCTTAATTCATCTTTTCGTTGTTCTCTGTATTCACGTTCTTTAATGTACTGAATATCACCATAACCCTCTTTATAACTTGAATATTCATAAGTTTGCTTTTCCTTGTAGTACCTCTCTTTTTCTCTTTGATAATGTTCTCTTTCTTTTGTTGATCGCATTTGCTTATCTCTAAAAAAAATAATAATAATGTATATATAATTTTAATCGGATATCTGAATATAGAAAATCTCTTTAGAGCAGCACTAAGATACTGCATGATAATGGTCTCACAAAAGAAGTATTCTTACAAGTGTATTCAGAATACAAATAAATTAGAGAATTTAAATTAAATTAGTAAATTTGCTTAAAATTTGGAATCAAATGATAGCCAATAAAATCAGATTTAATAAGATGTGAAATTGACACCAAATTTTTGTCAGAGTTAAATTAAACTTTTTTTTGTTTTGTATATTTATTTAGACTATTCATATTATCATATACATGTGGAGTGATATATACATGTACTTGCACTAAAACCAACTGTATAGTGACACATCGTTTATGTCATATTAGAACAGGTAATTTAAACATGATGTTATGAATTTGTCACACTTCATTATTTATTGATATATTTCTCACTTCATCTCCACTTGCATATTTTTCCTACCATCTGGTTTTTTTTAATACTTTAACACGCGAGTGGTCGCTATATGAGACTTTCTCTCACATTTTTTTTAAATCCGTAATAATTTTAATTTCAAAGGTCTGTCAGCCCTCTCCTTAGAGATATGTTTGTCTTTAACCTTTTTAAAGAGTACTGTACAGTTGCAGCCCCCTCCCATGCTTAACGTGCCCTATACGACTCTTTTCTTGCAGCCCCCTGCATACGCGTGAGACATTCTCTCATCGTGCGACCACTGGCGTAACTATTTTCAACTGAGTGTAAGATATTTGTTTTACGATGTC
>JAUIMW010000754.1:0-15154 GCA_033557785.1 Enochrus cinctus
TGATCTTAACACCGAAGTAACCGATAAGTTAGATGATCAACAAAAACATTTTATTCAATCAAAGGAAGTAGTAACTGAAAAAATAGAAACTACTTACAAGCCAGTGGAACAAACGTTTAGAGAATCTAAAGAAACTGTACATGATAGTGTTAAAGATTTAGATAAGAAAACAGCTGATATTATCGCCGATATTGATAAAGACCTAGCGGGAATTGCTGCTGCAGTAGAAAAAGATTCAAAAGAACTTGAAGACAAGTTGCTAGCAACAAAAGAAAGTCATAAAAAGGAAAAAAGCCATAAAAGAGAGAAATCAGAATCAGGCGATGAAAGTGACACTGGCAAACGAACCGGAATTCTTGGAAGCTTATTCGGTAAAAAAGACAAAAAAGATAAACAGAAAGAATCTGAAGTTATTCCTGAAAAAGTTACTTACTCTGAAGATGTAGTTAAAGATATGCAATCTACGACAAATTTCTTGTCTACAGAAATAGAAAAATATGAAGATGGTGTGCCTATTATAAAATCGAAAGAAGATCAAACAGTATTAAGATCTTTTATTGATGAAATTAAAGAAACTAAAGATAAAATTTTAGAAAAAACTAGTGACGGCATAGAAACTACTAAAGTTGTTGCAACAACTGCAAAAGATGCTACAGAAGAAGCAGCTATTTCTGCCAAAGATACGACAAAAATTTTTGTTAAAGACACTGCAGAAGAAGTTGACAAAGTCGCTAAGAAAACTGGCGGGTTTTTCAGTAAACTAGGTGATAAAATAACTGGAAAAGCTGACACCGCTAAAGAAACTACCATAGAAGCTACTGAAAAAGTTAAAACAGAAATTGTGTCTGTTTCGGAAACTGTTTCAAAAGAATCTGATGATCTTAAAGAAAAAGCTAAAGAACTAGCAGATGAAACTGAAGAAGGATTAAATATAACAAAAAAGAAAACAGGAAGTTTCTTTACTAAATTAGGTGAAAAAATTACAGGCAAAACAGATGAAATCAAAGAATCCGCAGCAAAGACAAAAGATATTGCACATGAAGAGGCAGTTGACGTTAAAGATAAAGCTGAAAAAGAACTTGATGAGCTGTTAGTCGGCTTGAAAACATCTGCCAAGGATGCTAAAGACGTAAATATAGAAAAAATGAGAGAGGCAGAAGAAAAACTTATTGGAGACTTGCAAGAAACCGCACTGAAACTTACTGATGTACAAGAAACACCTACTAAAGATGAGGATATTCCAGAAGTTAAACTAAGGAAGAAAAAAGATAAAAAACACAAGCGCGATAAATCAGAATCAGGAGATGAATCTGACAGAAAAAGTGGCGGATTTTTGAGTTTGTTTGGAAAGAAAGATAAAAAAGAAAAACAAAAGTATGAAGACGCTGAAAAGAAACTTTTATCTGAAGAAGTTATTAAAAATATGGGCGATACGGCACAATTTTTGGAACAGGAAGTGCAACATTTTCAAGATGTGCGCCCAATTATTCAGACCGAAAATCAAGACAAAAAATCTACATTACCTATATTTGAAACTATGCACTTGGGAGCCCAGAAAATTAAAGAAGGTGTTGAAGACACCACAGATGCAACAATTAATATAGGTAAAGAAGCTGCACAAGATGTTAAAGAATATACAGAGACTGCTGCCAAGAAAACTGGCAGTTTCTTATCAAAACTTGGAGACAAGTTAAGCCGTCAAACTGAGGACGTTAAAGATGAAGTAAAACAAGATGCAGAAGACATAAAAACCAAGTTAGTTGAAGACTATGACTCTGCAAAGATGGAAATAAGTAAATCCCTCGAATCTGGAGAACAAAAAGGTACAAAAACTCTAAAACTAACCGAAGATGTAGTTAGGGATGCTGCAAAAGAAATAAAGGAAGAGACTATGGAAAAAATCATGTCTTCACCATTATCTCCAGAAAAATCACCTATAAAGAAAAAGAAAGAGAAAAAACCCAAACGTGAAAAATCTGAGTCTGGAGATGAAAGCGATAGTACTTCCCGGAAAGGTGGATTTTTAGGTCTCTTTGGGAAGAAAGAGAAAAAGGACAAACAAAAAATTGAAGAAACTCTTGAAAAATCTTCTATTTCACAAGAAGTAAAGAAAAACATGGGTGACACTATGGATTTCTTGGCTCAAGAAGTAGAAAAATATGAAGACGTTCGTCCAACAACTACTTCTATCGTTGAAAAGCCTACATTAAGCGATAAAATCAGTGAAGCTGCTGATAAAATTGCAGACACTTCTATGACTGGAATTCAGCATGCTAAAGAAGAAACAAAGGAAGCTGTAAAAGCTGTAAAGAGCGGAGTTAATGAAGTAGCAGAAGACATAAAAGAAGATGTTGACACAGCTACAAAGAAAACCTCAGGTTTCTTTAGTAAGTTAGGTGAAAAATTCAGTAGTAAAGCCGATGAGACCAAAGAATCAGTAACCGAAACAGTTGATGGAATTACAGAATCATATGTCGAAGTAAAAGATAAAACAAAAGAAAAAGTTCTTGTCATAAAAGATGACATAATCGATGGAAGCCAACAATTAGCTCACAAAGCAGATGAAGCTGTGGAGAAAGAAAAAGATAAAATTGTTTCAGTTGCAGATAAAACTAAAGAAAACGTAGGAGACGCTACAAGTAAACTAAAAAGTGAAGTAGAAGATGTATTTGATAAATCAAAAGAAAGTCTAAAGCAAACTATTTCAGAAGAGGCTCAAAATACAAGTGACAAAATTTCTGATAAAAATAAAGAACTTGAAGAACTAATGAAGAAAACTAAACAAGAAACTAAAGATACTTTAGAAGAATTATCATCACCATTTCCTTCAGAAAAATCTCCTAAAAAGAAAAAGAAAGACAAAAAACACAAACGCGAAAAATCTGAATCCGGTGATGAAAGTGATACTTCTTCGCGCAAAGGCGGATTTTTAGGTCTTTTTGGTAAAAAAGATAAGAAAGATAAACAGAAAACGGAGGACAAGCCAGTCATTTCTGAAGAAGTAAAAAGAGACATGGGTGATACCATGAATTTCTTGACGCAAGAAGTCGAAAAATACGAAGATGTTCGTCCAATTTCAGCCACTAAAGAACAAACTTTAGGCGATAAGCTTGATGAATTTACTGCTACAATTACAGTTACTACTGTGTCGAGCCTTCAACAAGGAGCTGTTGAAACCAAAGACGCAATAGTTGAAAAGAGCACCGCGACAGGAAAAGCTGTAACAGAAGGGGCAAAAGAAGCTGCAGAAGACATCAAAGAAAGTGCTGATAAAGCAGCAAAGAAAACTTCAGGCTTCTTTAGTAAGTTAGGAGAAACTCTTAGTGGTAAAGTTGGTGAAGTCAAAGAGTCCGCTGCAATAACTGTAGATCAAGTAACAGAAACATCAACTGAAGTAAAAGATAAGACAAAGGAGACATATATAGATATAAAGGAAGAAATTGTCGATGTAGCTCAAAAATTATTGCATGAAGCAGATTCTTCTGATCTGAAAGTGAAAGAGAAGCTTGCTGCAAAAAGAGAAAAGGTAGATGATGTATCACGTAAACTAAAAGATGTTAAAGACACATTTGATATATCGAAGGAAACTCTTTTAGAAACAAAACAAAGTATCTCCGAAGAAACTCAAAAACTAGGCGATAAAACATTTGATAAATCTAAGGAAATAGAAGATCGTTTATATGAAACATCACAAACGGTTAAACAAGAATCTGAGGATACTCTAGAGAAGTTAACATCTTCTCTTCTTTCTCCAGAAAAATCACCAAAAAAGAAAAAGAAAGACAAAAAACAGAAACGTGATAAATCAGAATCTGGTGACGAGAGCGATAGTTCATCACGTAAGGGCGGATTTTTAGGTTTCTTCGGTAAAAAGGACAAAAAAGATAAACAAAAAAATGAAGAAACTGTTGAAAAACCCGTCTTATCAGAAGAAGTTAAAAAAGAAATGAGTGACTCTATGAATTTCTTAGCGCAAGAAGTCGAAAAGTACGAAGATGTTCGTCCAATAACAACTACTAAAGAACATAGCCCGACATTAGGAGATAAACTAGAAGAAGTTGCTGACAAAGTTCTTGGCACTACTATAGCTGGAATTCAACACGCCAAGGAAGGAGTTTCTGAAACTAAAGACGCTATCAAAGAAGGATCTGAGACAGCCGCCAAGAAAACTTCTGGGTTCTTTAGTAAACTAGGAGAAAAGACTAGTAGCAAAGGTGATGAAATAAAAGAATCAACTGTTAAGACTGCAAAACAAATATCAGAATCTGCTGTTGAATTCAAAGATCAAACAGTAGAAAGTATTATAAAAGTAAAGGACGACATAGTCGATGAAACTAAAAAAGTAGTCGATCAAACAGATAAAATTATAGACAAAGAAACAGAAAAACTCGTGACTGTTGGAGAAAAAACAAAAGAAGAAATAGAAGACACTGGAAGAAAACTTAAAGAACAACTTGAAGATATACATGATAAATCAGAAGAAGGTATTTTAGAATCAAAACAATTTATTTCTGAAGAAACTCAAAAAATAAGTGAGAAACTTTCTGATAAATGCGAACAAGCTAAAGAAAATTTAAAGGAAAGTGCTCACTCAGTTGGAAAAGAAACTAAAGATACTTTGGAAAAGCTAACGTCACCTCTACTTTCTCCGGAAAAGTCACCTAAAAAGAAAAAGAAAGATAAAAAACAAAAACGTGACAAATCAGAATCTGGTGACGAGAGCGATAGTTCATCACGAAAAGGAGGATTTTTAGGTTTCTTCGGCAAAAAGGACAAAAAAGATAAACAGAAAATTGAAGAAACTGCAGAAAAACTTGTCTTGTCGGAAGAAGTTAAAACAAATTTAGGTGAGTCTATGAATTTCTTAGCCCAAGAAATTGAAAAATACGAAGATGTTCGACCAGTAACAACTACTAAGGAACATAGCCCGAAATTAGGAGATAAACTTGATGAAGTTACGGACAAAGTTGTTAGCACCATAATGACTGACATTGAACACGCAAAAGAAGAAGTTTCTGAAACTAAAGACGCAATAGAAAGAGGTACGAGAGAAGCGGTAGAAAATGTTAGAGAAGGATCTGAAAAAGCAGCCAAGAAAACGTCTGGATTCTTCAGTAAATTAGGTGACAAAATTAGTGATAAAGGTGAAGAAGTCAAAGAAGCTACTGTTGAAGTAAAAGATAAAGCAGTAGAAAGTGCCATAAAAATAAAGGATGGCATAGTGGACGAAACTAATAAAATAGTCGATAAAACAGATACAACTATTGTTGCAGCTGAAGAAAAAATAAAAGTACCGATAAAAGACGCTGGAAGCAAGCTTAAAGAAGAAATCGAAGACACACGTGATAAATCAAAAGAAGTCATCTTAGAAGCAAAACAAGCTTTTTCTGAAGACACTCAAAAAATAAATGAAAAAATTTCTGATGAAACTAAAGAAAATATAAAGGAAGCAAAAGATACTTTGGACAAGTTAACGTCACCTCTTCTATCTCCAGAAAAATCACCTAAAAAGAAAAAGAAGGATAAAAAACAAAAACGTGATAAATCAGAGTCTGGAGATGAAAGCGATAGTTCTTCACGTAAAGGAGGATTTTTAGGACTTTTTGGCAAAAAGGATAAGAAAGATAAACATAAAACGGATGAAACTGTCGAGAAACCTAACATATCAGAAGAAGTTAAAAAAGACATGAATGATTCCATGAATTTCTTAGTCCAAGAAGTCGAAAAATATGAAGACGTTCGTCCAATAACAACTACTGTGGATCAAAAAGCTACATTAGGCGAGAAATTTGATCAAATTTCAAGCAAAATTGCAGATACTACAGTTTCTGGAATTCAGAAAGTTGGAGATGGAGTATCGGAAGCTGGAAAAACAATAAAAGATGGTGCTAAAGACGCAGCAGATGAAATTCGAGAAGAAACTGACAAAGCAGCTAAGAAAACGTATGGTTTCTTTAGTAAGCTAGGCGAAAAGATTACTGGCAAATCTGATGAAACAAAGGAATCGGTAACTAAGATTGCAGATCAAACTGTTGAGTCGTCTGTTACCATAAAAGATAATACTAAAGAGAAACTAATAGACGTAAGGGATGATATCGAAGAAAAAACTCAAAAGATGATCGAGAAAGCAGATGGAACTATAGAAAAAGAATACGAAAAACTTATTTTAGCTGGAGAAAAAGTTGAAGATACAGCAAGTAAACTCGAAAAAGAAATACTGGATACATATGATAAATCTAGGGAAGGTGTTTTAGAAGCAAAAGAAAATATTTCTAAAGAGGCTGAAAAACTAAGCGAAAAACTTTCTGACAAAACTAAAGAAATCGAAGAACAAGTGCAAGAAACTTCAACATCAATAAAACAAGAAGCGAGTGATGCCCTAGAAAAGCTAACATCACCTCTTCTTTCTCCTGAAAAATCACCCAAAAAGAAAAAGAAAGACAAAAAACATAAACGAGAAAAATCTGAATCTGGTGATGAAAGCGACAGTGCAACGCGCAAAGGTGGATTTTTAGGTCTCTTTGGCAAAAAGGAAAAGAAAGACAAACAAAAAATTGAAATATCTACTGAAAAGCCTGCCCTTTCAGAAGAAGTTAAGAAAGAAATGGGTGATTCCATGAATTTCTTGGCTCAAGAAGTTGAGAAATATGAAGACGTTCGTCCAGTTATATCTAAAGAACAAAACCTTACAACGGGAGAAAAACTTGATGAACTTGCTGGTAATATTTCTGACGCCACATTGACTGGAATTCAACAAGTTGAAAAAGGTGCTAGTGAAACAAAACATGTAATATGCGAGTCCTCTGAAATTGCGGTTTCAGTAATGAAAGATGGTGCTAAAGATATATCAGAAAATATTGAAGAAGCAGCTGACAAAGCTTCCAAGAAAACGTCTGGTTTCTTCAGTCTATTAGGCGAAAAGATAAGTGGCAAGTCTGATGAAATAAAAGAATCAAAAAGTAGAATTGTGAATGAAATTGTCGAATCATCTGATGACATAAAAGATAGAACAAAGGAGAAACTTGGGGACGCAAAAACTGATGTAACTCAAGTAACTGAAAAATTAGTTGAAAGGGTAGATGAAACTGTAGAAAAAGAAAAAGAAAAAATAGTAGCCTTCGAAGAAAAAATTGATACAAATATAGGTAAAGTAAAAGTAGAAATTGACGATATATCTGACAAGTCGAAAGCAAGTGCTTTGGAAGTAAAGGAAAGTATTTCTGAAGAAACCCAAAAACTAAGCGACAAATTTTTTGAAAAAAGTAAACAAGTAGAAGAAGAAGTGCACGGAACTAAGCAATTAATAGAACAAGAAACTAAAGATGCTTTAGAAAAGTTAACATCTCCACTTTCACCAGAAAAATCACCAAAGAAGAAAAAGAAAGACAAAAAACACAAACTTGAAAAGTCTGAATCTGGAGATGAGAGCGACAGTTCTTCTCGCAAAGGTGGGTTCTTAAGTTTCTTTGGGAAAAAGGATAAAAAAGAAAAACAAAAAATGGAAGAGAAACCTATTATTTCAGAGGAAGCCAAGAAGGATATGGGAGAAACCATGAGTTTCTTAAGTCAAGAAGTTGAAAAATATGAAGACGTTCGTCCAGTTATAACTTTAAAAGAAGATAAACCATCGTTAGCTCAAACACTTGATGGATTTTCTGAAAAAATTGCAGACGCCACAGTGGCTGGAATTCAACGTGCAAAAGAAGGAGCCGTCGAAACTAAAGACGCAATTGTTGAAAAGAGCACGGAAACTGGAAAAACTCTGAACGATGGCGCTAAAAACGTAACAGAAGGACTTAAAGAAGGTGCTGATAAAGTAGCGAAGAAAACTACTTCTTTCTTTGGGAAAATAGGAGATAAGATTAGTGTCAAAGCTGATGATGTAAGTAAATCAGCTGATGAAGTTGTAGAACATACAATGGAAGTATCTTCTGGTTTAAAAAATAAGGCGGAAGAAAAAATAGATGAAAGAAAAGAAGACCTTAAAGAATTTAAAGAAGATCTAAGGGAAAAACGGGAAGAAATTACCGAAAAAATTGAAATAAATCTTCAAGAGGGTAAAGATAAAATAGAAAAATCGGCAGATTCGTTAGAAACTACTGGAAAAGAAATTGTGAGCAATGTTCAGGAAGAAGTTGATAAAACTATGAAAAGATCGAGTGGTTTCTTTAGTAAATTAGGGGAAAAAATGAGCGGCAAAGCAGATGATATAAAGGACAAAAGTGTTGAATTGGCTGATAAATCTAAAGAGGAAATACATCAGATAAAAGCTGAAATTGTTGAAGGGTCAGATAAAATAGTGGCTAAGGTAGATGAATCTTCCGAAGATGTAAAGGAAGTTGCTGAAAAAGTATCTAAAAAAACAGGTGGTTTTTTCACTAAATTGGGGGAAAAGTTAAGTGGTACTAAAAAAGCAGCAGATGACACAGCTGAGGATTTAAAAGAGGTAACTAAGGAAGTAGGTGAAAATGTTTCCTCTGAAATTACTGGGCTTGTGGAATCAGGAAAGGAGGCGGCTAAATTTGCCGAAGAAACCGCTAAGGAAACTGCTAAAGATCTAACCGTTAAAGCGGAGCAAAAAATAACCGAAATTGAAGACGATGCTGATAAAATGAAAACTACTATAGTAACAGCGGCAGACGAAACATCGAATGACATAAAAAGTACTGCTCAGAAGTTAACGAATGATATTGTGGAAGGTGCAGAAAAAGCAGCTATAGACATTTCTTCTTCTAAAAAATCTCCAAAGAAAAAGAAGAAGGGACACAAACGAGAAAAATCAGAATCTGGAGACGAAAGCGATGGTTCTTCAAGAAGAAAAAGTGGAGGTTTCCTAAGTTTATTTGGAAAGAAAGATAAAAAAGCCAAAGATAAGATAGAAGAGGCTACAAGTCCTGATGGCCTATCTTCCGTACATGATACCGCTCTATATTTGGAACAAGGAATTCAACAACATACAGATGATGCATCTAAGATTGTAAAAGAAACAACCACAGAAATTAAAGATGGTTTAACTGGTATGGTTAAAGATGCAGCTGAAACAGTGGCTGAAGGAACAATGATTGCTGCCGAAGCTGTTGGAATAAAAGCCTCCGAAGTCATTGATACTGGTAAAAAAGAGGCAAAAGCAGTCATTGATGACACAAAAGAAGGAGTTGTTGAAATTAAGGATTCCACCAAAGAAAAAATGTCAATTATTTTGGATGGCACCACCGAAGAAATAAAGAAAGCTAGTCTAAAACTTGAACCTGAAGCAAACGTTATAATTGACACCAAAGAAAAACTGGAATCTTCAAAAGAAGAGATGCAAAAAACAGCAGATAATGCATTAAAGAAAACAGAAGGATTTTTCACAAAACTAGATGGTAAAACAAATGAAATAAAAGAAGAAATTTCTGTTAAAGTGGATTCTACAATCGAAAGCTCTAAAGAAATTCAAGAAAAATACAGTGAACAGTTACAAGAAACTGCAACTGCAGTCTCCAGTAAAACTTCTGAAATTAAAGATGTTGTAAGCGAAAAAGCTGACGAACTTAAAATGGCAGTAGTTGATGACGCAGAAAAAATATCTGCAAAGATTCCCGAAATACAATCACCGAAAAAGAAAAAAGACAAGAAGCACAAACGTGAAAAGTCTGAGTCTGGTGACGAAAGTGATTCTGCGTCAAAGAAAAGCGGTTTCTTGGGGTTATTTGGAAAGAAAGATAAAAAAGAGAAAAAGGAGAAAATTGTCGACGATAAAAAAACTGAAATTTCTGAAGAAACAAAGAAAAATATTGTGGATACTTCAGCATTTTTGTCACAAGAAATTGAAGGATTCGAAGATGTGCGACCACTACCCGCAGACAAAAAGGAAACTGAAGAAACAAAAGTTGATTCGGTGATTGGTACTTTAACAGAAACGCTTAACGAAGGTGCTGATAAATTTAAAGAAGGTGCTACTAGCTCTAAAGAAACTTTAGTAAAAGTAGCTGGTTCTGCCAGAGATTCTTCTCAGGACGTTGCTTCTTCGTTGAAGGAATTTACTGAAGAAGCAGCAACCCAAATAAAAGAGACTTCAGAGGGTTCTTCCAAAAAAATCGGCGGTTTCTTTACAAAATTAGGAGAAAAGTTGACTGGCAAAGCTGATGAAGCTAAAGATGTGGTTACCAAAACGAAAGGTGAAGTCGCAGATGTAACACAAACTTTAAAAGATGAGATTAACAATGAAACTCAAACAATAAAAACTGGTTTGGCTGATGGTGCAGTAGGAATTACAGAATCGGCTAAACAATCAATTGGTCAAACTGAACAGGCATTTAATGATTTTAAATGTGAAACGAAAGAAAGCACAGAACAAATATTAAGTGATACTAAAAACGCATCTGATAAAGCAACAAAGAAAACAAGTGGTTTCTTCACTAAACTAGGGGAAAAACTTAGTGGTAAAGCTGAAGAGACCAAAGAAAAGATCGTTGATGTTAAAGACAGCGTCGTAGAGAACATAGACGATGTAAAAAATAAAATAAATGGAGAAACTAAAGAAGTAAAAGAAAGTTTTCAAGAAGCAACTGAAGAATTGAAACTCGCTGCCACTGCTTCTAAAGAAGCAGTTAAAGAAGCAGTGCTAGATATAAAAGAAAGTGTAGATCAAACAACAAAAGAAACTGAAGGGTACTTTACCGAACAAGGGGAAAATTTAATTGATAATATCCAAGAAGGTGCCGTAAAAATGGAAGAGGAATTAAAACAAAAAGACTTTAAAGAAGAAACAGAAGTCATAACTATGTTGACAGAAGAAAAAACACATGATTTAACTCAATCTGTAGATACGTCCTTGAAAAAAGCTGAAGAAACAGTCGAAGATGTTACGAAGAAATCTGGAGGGTTTTTCAGCAAATTAAGTGAAAAGTTCAGTAGTAAATCTGATGAAACTAAGGATAAAGTTGAAAAAACCAAAGAAGAAGTTGTAGAGAAAGTTGAAGATATTAAGCAACAAATAGATGGTTCTACAAGTGAAGTTGAATCTTTGGCCGTCAAAAGGAGGAAGAAAACTCATAAACGAGAGAAATCAGAATCTGGGGACGAAAGTGATACGTCTGCAAACAGAAAAAGTGGGGGATTTCTAGGGCTGTTTAGTAAAAAAGATAAGAAAGAAAAAATTGAAGAAAGTCCAATGGGACCTGCCACTTTATCTGAAGAAACTTTGAAAAATATGAATGAGACTAACAATTTCTTAGTCCAAGAAGTAGAGAAGTACGAAGATGTTAAACCAATAGTACTAGATAAATCGAAAACACATGATGAGAAACTGGAATCCACCACGACTTCTATTACTGCTAGTATAGCTTCCGGAGTAGAAAAAATTAAAGAAGGAGCGATCGAAACCAAAGACACATTACAAGAAAGAACTCATGTTTTAGCGGAAGAAATTAAAGAAGGAGCAACCGATATTAAAGAAGGAATTGAAGTGACAGCGAAGAAAACTGGCGGATTCTTTTCGAAATTAGGTGATAAAATTACTGGAAAATCTGAAGAAACTCAAGATAAAATTGATAATAAACTTGAAAGCGTTACAGATAAACTAGTAGAAATCGATGAAAGTTTAAAAGAAGATATTTCCAAATTGGACGTAACAATTGAAGAAACTTCTAAGGATAAATCTAAAAAGAAGAAAGACAAAAAATTAAAACGTGAAAAGTCTGAAAGCGGAGACGAAAGTGAAAAATCTGGTGGATTTTTAGGCTTGTTTGGAAAAAAAGGCAAGAAAGAGAAACAAATTTCAGAAGAAAAACCTTTGACCCCTCAAGAAGAACTCCATCCTTTCTTATCTCAAACTGCAATGAAGGAAATGACTGATACTGCAGATTTTTTGATTTCGGAAATTCATAAATATGAAGATGTAAAACTTGTCACGCAAGAACCTTTAGAAGAAGAGAAAGAAATTGGTTTGCTTGGAAAAATAATGGGTAGAATTGAAGAAAGCGCAGAAGAAACAAAACTACTACATACTGAAGTGAAAGAAACTATTGCTGACGGAGTTAAATCTGCACAAGAGACTACGGTACAGAAAGCTGATGAAGTTGGTGGTAAGATAAGTGATACTACTGAAATTGCAAAACAATCATCAACTGATTTAGGAAAAGAAATTGCCGATAATACAGCATCTGCAACAGGGACTTTTCTAAAGGAAGTAACTTCAGAAACAGGAGACATTACAAAACATACTGCTGAAGCAACTAAAGATGAAATTGAAAAGGCAGCAAAGAAAACTGGAAGTTTTCTTAGCAAATTAAGTGACAAATTTACTAGTAAGTCTGATGAAATAAAAGATGACCTAAATGTTGTACAAGAAAAAATAGAAGAAAAATCCAAAACAGCTTGGGAATCTGCAGAAAAATCGATGAAAGATCAAATTGATACTGGTAAACAAAATATTGATAAAATTGTTGGTGATGTTAGTGAGTTGGCTGATCAAACTGCACAAGAAACAAAACAACTTAAAGAAGCGGTTAAAGATGAAACAAAACAATTTAGTGAAAGCGCAAAAGATGAAATAGACGGACTTTTAATAACTGCCAAAGAATCAACAAAGCAAATAGAAAGTTCTGCAAAGGATATTTCAAAAGAAGAAATTAAAATTGCTAAAAGAAAATCTGGGGGTTTCTTCAGTAAACTTGGAGATAAATTAACTGGCAAAGTAGAAGATGTTAAGGAAGCAACATCAGAGAAGCTTTCTGAGGCACAGAAAGGCGCTGAATCATTACTAACTGATGCGAAAGATACCACTAAAGAAATAGACGGCGCCATAAAAGATAAAACTGGTAAAGCAGCAAAGAAAACTAGCGGCTTCTTCAATAAAATAGGGGAGAAAATTAGCAGTAAAGTTGATGAAGCTAAGACAGTCGTATCAGAGACCAAAGAAAACACTGAAAAAGAAATAATAGAAATAACTGATTCTATTTCTGAATCTGCAGATGATGCAAAGAAAAAAGGAGAAGAAATAAAACAAAGTATTACAGTTCAAGTGTCTGAAACAATCGAAAAAGTAGAAAGTACTGCAGAAAAAGTTAGTGGGGAAATTTATGATAAGGCTTCTGAAGGCGTAAAGACGACTGAAGAATTAGCACAAAAAGCAAAAGATTCTGCCATTCTGGAAGCGCAAGAGAAAATAGATTCTTTAAAAGAAACCGCTATCGATAAAGAAGATGCAATTTTAGAAAAAAGCCAGACAGCTTCAGATGCTATTGCCAAAGGACTAGAAGAATCTATTCAAAAAGTTAAACAAGTGACGCAGTCGGCAGAAGAAGCTGTAAAAGATGGATCTGAAACCTTACAAAGTTCTGTTCAACAAATTGAAGAAGATTCCGAAAAGAAAATTAAAGAAACCATTGAACAAATAAAAGATAAAACAACAGAAACAAAAGGTGTAGTAGAGGAGCGTGTTAAATCTGCCAAAGAAGCTGCGCTTGATAAACAAAAAGAAATTGAAGGCGAATTGAAGACAACGACTGAAGATTTTGATAAAAAAATAAAGACAGTTGTTGTAGGAATAGCAGAAGAATTAAAAGACACTAAAGATACAGTCGAAAGTACAATAAGCGATGCCAAAGAAAGTGCCACGCAAAAAGTGGATGCTGTCAAGGAAAAAATAGAAAAAACTTCTAGTGAAACGAAAGATCAAGCTGAAAAGGCAATCAAAGAATCTAAGGATAAAGCAGACAAAGCTGTGAAGAAAAGTGGCAGCTTTTTAAGCAAACTGGGAAGCAAAATTTCTGGCAAGTCTGAAGAAGCAAGGGAATCGATTACCGATGCTGCTACGAAAGCAGGCGAAAAAGTAGAAGAAGCAAAAATTGACTCTCAAGAAGTTTTAGATGATGCTCAAAAAGATGCAAAAGAGATAATGAAAACTGCTGAAAAGAAGTCAAAAGGCTTTCTAGGAAAAATTGGAGACAAATTTTCTAGGAGATCACAAGAAATCGAAGATTCTCGAATTAAGGAATCTATGCAAGAACAAGAATCTAAGATTGAGGGACAGGTACAAAAAGTAATAGACGAAGTTAAAATTACAGCTGAAAAAAGCTCTAAAACTACAGACGAAGCAATTGTATTAACTGATAAAGCAATTGAACTTTTGGGAGAAACACCAAAAGAAATTCAGAAAGAAGTGTCTGAAACGGAAGGAGAGGATAGGCAGCAAAAGAAAGATAAAAAATCAAAAGGCTTGTTTGGGATGTTTGGTAAAAAATCAGAAGATCATGGAGATGTGGACGTTAAAAAAGAAGACAAAAAATTAGAGGAAGAAGATGACAGAAAAGATGAGGATATTAAAAAAGAAAGAAGAAAGAGTGGAAGTCCTTTTAGAATTTTTGGTAAAAAGAAAACTAGTAAGGAAGGCAGTTTCGACGGAACAGAAGGTATATTTACTTCAATCGGACAACAAGTTTCTGATTCGGCTGCGTTTATTGAAAAAGAAATAACAGATTTATCTCAATCGGCTGATCGAACGAGTAAAGATATCTCCGATAAAACCAAAGAGACTGTAGAAGCGGTTGGCAAGGAAGTGGGGAAACAAAAAGATGATATTGAGGAAAAAGTAACTAAAGCCAAAGAAGATATTGAAAAGCAATTGCATGAAACTGTGGACGCAGCTAAAGACACAATTGAAAAATCTGGTGAGGTTATTAAAGGTGCCCAGGACAAAATTGAAGATAAATTAGAAAAAGGTAAAGAAAGTCTTGAGGAATTTGCTGCGAAAGTTGATGAAACCAAAGAGAAAGTGGTTGAAGATTATAAAAGTAAATCCAAAGACATGAAAGAAAGTATTGAAACAATGGCGGAAGAAGCTAAATTAGTGGCGCAAGAAAAAATTGAGGGTTTGCAAAAATCTGCAGATGAAGCTACAGAGGGGGCAAAGAAAGGTGCTGATAAAACTACTCAAAAGATTGGAGGATTTCTCTCTAACTTAGGAGAAAAAATAACTGGAAAAAGTGAAGAAATAAAAGTTAGTGCTATTGAAGCTAAAGATAAAATTATTGGGGGTGCTGAAGAAATTAAACAAGATGTAGTTAAATCTGTTGACAGCACTGTACTAAAAACAGAACAAAAAATTGAAGATGTTCAAGGTAAAGTAAAAGAAACTGCAGATAAAGTAGAAAGTAGAACTAAGGAAGCT
>JAUIMW010000755.1:0-15149 GCA_033557785.1 Enochrus cinctus
TTCGCAACAAATTGCAGAGCCAAGCAAAAACATTCCGCGGAGAAAGTTTTTACATTACGCTCCGAGGAGGCAGCGGCAAAACAAAGATTAAAATGCAAATTTTCTCTCTAGTTTGTCTCTAAATCAAAAAACAAATTGTGGACGCGAACTTCCCTCCGCTAAATTAAAAACTTATGTGTAATACACTGAGAGGCACACCCGACATGCCTATGTTATCTTTAATGACAAAAATTCTTTGAGAGGCATGGAATGTCCTCAATGTACTTCTACGAAGTTTTTTTCATGTAGGTTCTTGCTGACTTACGTTAAGTGAAATATTTTTTGTTTTTATTATTCCTGGCATCAAAACGCGTTGTTTGACACCCAACATGCCTATGTTATCTTCACAAATAAACATTTTTCGGACTTCATTTGTTTTTTTAGTTTTTTGCTCGTAACTTCGCTTGGGGTGGTCCGATTTCGATGAAACAAACACTTTTGGAATCTGTTAATCACCGTCGAGTTGTTTAATTGCATTTTATTCATATTTAAAAGAAAAAAGTTTATGCATTTGTAGATTGAAACGAGGCTTTAGAGAGTTTTAGGAGAATGATAATTCCACTGGAATTATAACAGAACACTACTTATCAAACTATATTACAACACAAGAAGGACTACCCGGGATCTGAAAGACAACGAATGTCCTCCAGGTGCTCCGCAAATTATGTTCTTCTAATTAGTTAGTTAAACTTGAAGAAATGAAGAGTGTTTTCTGGATTTTTTAGCTTAATAAGAAGTACGTAGAAAGCGGTGTATTTGGAGGACATTCCATGTCCCCCAGATCCCCTGGTGGTCCAATGTTTGTGTTGTTTTTTTACTCTATATTAAAAAGAGATGTTTAATGACTTTAACAACAAAAAAGGGGGACCACCAGGGAGTCTGGGGGACATGGAATGTCCTCCAAGTGCATTACTTTCTACGTTTTCCTAATTGTATCCAAATATCCTGATAACTCTCTTCTTTTCTTCAAGTTTAAAAACTAATTAGAAGAATGTAGTTTGCAGAAGACCTGGAGGACATTTCATGTCTCCCAGACCCCCTGGTGGTCCTCTTTTGTGTTGTTAAGGTCGTTAAACAACTTTCTTTGAAATAAAGTAAAATACAACATAAAAGAGTGATCACCAGGGGGTCTGGGAGACATGGAATGTCCTCCAGGTGCTCCACAAACTACACTTTTCTAATTAGTTGGTTAAACTCTTCTTATCAGTTGATTAAACTTTCTACAAGGTAAACCAACTTATAAGGAGAGTTGGTTAAGTATCTGGAGGACATTCCATATCTTACAAACACCATGCGGGGCAATTACTTTATTGTAATAAATCAGTAAACGTTCATGTGTTAGAATAGATTAAAAAAACAAGATAAAAGAAGAAACGCTAGGGTGTCTGAGAGACATGGAATGTCCTCCAGGTATTTCGCTATCTACGTACTTCTCGCATTATTAGAAGTCGAAGATACCTTTCAATAAAAGTTATTTAAATTAATGAAGCTTTTTTCTTTTTGGAAGTAAAAAGCTCACATGCATGCAGTACTTGGAAGACAATTTATATTCAGAGTAAAGGTTTCTGGAAGTTTCTTCTTTGAGAGTTATTTCCACACATTCCAATATTACAAAAAGAAAGAAATATTTCGTCATCTAATCCCACAATAGTTTTAGTTATTATACTTTATTTGTTTGTATAAAATTTCCATTAAGTCACGAGTTGCAAAGCATTAAAACATAATGTTAATTAAGAACCAGACACATGGAATGTCCTCCAGGTACTCTGCAAACTATACTCTTCTATTTAGTTAGTTAAACTTGAAGAAATGAAGAGAGTATTAGGATATTTGGATACAATTAGGAAAATGTAGAAAGTAATGAACCTGAAGGACATTCCATGTTCTGTAGACCTTTTGGAGTCTCTTCTTTTATTGTTAAAAACCAGTTAACACTTCTATGTTATATCAGAATTATTAATTCTTATTTAATATTTAATGTGTCTTAATAAAAAAAAGAAGGACCATGGACATGGACCCAGGACTTCTGCAAACTACATTCTTCCAATTAGTTGTTAAACTTGAAGAAACGAAGAGTTTTATCTGAATTTTTATACACAATAAGAAGTACGTAGATAGCAGTGTACTGTCATCAACGTTTTCAAGTGTGTCCAAACATCCTGATAACACTTTTAATTTCTTCAAGATAAATCAATTAAATAGAAGAGCGTAGTTTGCAGAGCACCTGGAGGACATTCCATGTCCCCCAGACCCGCTGGTGGTCCTTCTATTACTTTGTTTTTTTTCTATTATAACACAGGAATAATATTTAATGACAAAAGAAAAACCACTAGTGGGTCTGAAAGACATGGAATGTCCTCCGGGTATTTAACAAACTACGTACTACTAATTTTGTCTAAATATTTTAATAACATCTACGTACTTCTTATTATTTTAGAAGACGAGTGTTTCGTCAAAATCTGTTAGCATGTTAACATAAGAATATTCACTTATTTTTAACAATAAAAGAAAGGTTATCAGAATATCTGGGAGACATGAAATGTCCTCCAGATGCATTGCTTTCTACTTTTTCTTAATTGTGTCCAAATATCCTGATAACTCTCTTCATTTCTTCAAGTTTAACCAACTAAATAGAAGAGTATAGTTTGTTGAGCACCTGGAGGACATTCCATGTCTCCCAGACCCCCTGGTGATGCTTATTTTGCGTCATTTTTTGCTCTGATACAACATAGGAATGTTTACTGTTTTTTTAACAATAAAAGAAGGACCACCAGGGAGTCTGAGAGACATGGAATGTCCTCCAGGTATTCATCTTTCTACATATTTTTCGAATTTTCGGAAGACGAAGAATGAATTACAGTGAAAATCAATCAAAATTAATGAAGTCTTTTTCCTTTTTGGAACTAAGAAACGTACATACATACAAATACAATCATAATTTTTACAATCAATGAGAAGTTAGATCGCTTAGAGAAAACTCAACTTTTTTCCAAATTTTCTTCTTTAATCTTATTTTTATTATTTACTAACGCAACATGTAATGGAATGTCTTTCAGGTACTCTGGAGAGTATGATTTTTTTATTATTTAATTAAATTCGAAACAATGAAGATTGTTATCAGGATATTTAGATACAGCTAGAAATATGTAGTTGCCAGTATACCTGGAGGACATTCCATGTCTCCCAGACCCTCTGGTGGCCTTTCTTTTTTTGTTAAAAATCACTTAACATTCCTATATTGTATAAGAGTAAAAACAAGATAAAAGAAGGACCACCAGGGGGTCTGGGGGACATGGAATGTCCTCCAGGTGTACTGTCATCTACGTACTCTCAATTGTGTCCAAATATCCCGATAACACTCTTCATTTCTTCAAGGTTAATCAATAAAATAGAAGAGTGTAGTTTGCAGAGTACCCGGAGGACATTCCATGTTCCCCAGATCCCCTGGTGGTCCTCTTTTACCTTGTTTTTAATTCTATTGCACCACAGAGATGACTTTCAGATCCTGATGGCATTCTAACTTTCTTCAAGTTTAACCAGCTAATAAAAAGAAATTCACGACGCTGATCGAAAGCTTGAGAATTCTTTGGATTATCTTAGATTTTTGACTTTTTTATCAGTTTTTAAATATTTTAATTGAAAACAATTATATACCTTTTATGTTTTACCAACACAAAATATAAAATTGATTAAAAACAATTTAAAAGAAAGACTTCTAGGAACTCTGAGTGATATTCTCCAAGTATTCTATCTTCTACGTAATTATCATTAGTTATATAGAATAACAGTTACATGATATTAATAAAGTATCTGATGATCTTAGGGGCATGGAAGATCTCTACGTACTTCTCAAATTTTTAGAAGACAAAATTAATTCTTTTTTTTAGAAGTAAGAAGCACACATGCATACAAATACAATCATAATGGATTTTTTTTCCAAACTTTCTTGTTTGGTTTTGTTTTTATTATTTACTAACACAACATGCAATGGAATGTCCTTCAGGTATTCTGTAGAGCACGATCATTTTATTATTTAATTAAATTCGAAGCAATGAAAATTATTATCAGGAATTAGAAATATGTAGTTGGTAGTGCACCTGGAGGACATTCCATGTCCCCCAGACCCCCTGGTGGTCCCTTTTTTGTATTGTTAAAATCATTAAACATCTCTTTTTGAAAAAGAATAAAAAACAACATCAAAGAGGGACTACCACCAAGGAGGGGGACATGGAATGTCTTCCAGGTGTTCTGCAAACTATGTTTTTCTAATTAGTTGGTTAAATTTGTAGAAAGTTGGACTATCTTCAAGAAATTGTGAATATGTAAATAGCAGAGCATCTGGAGGACACTCCATGTCTCCTAGACCATCTGGTGTTAATATAATTCGTTTTGAGTTAATTTTAATTATATAAGGAGTGTTTTTATTCTAAAAAGGGATCTATTATATTCATTTTAATTTTAAAATTAACACACTAAGAAAAACGTAGATTGCAGAATACATGGAGACCATTCCATTTCATGTTGTACCAGTAAAAAATAAAAATAAGACTAAACAAGATGCAATAAAGGGCACATGGAATGTCCTTCAAATTCTCTAATTTTTTATTCATTGCATAAAATATTATTTTATTGTATGTATTTTTACTTCTAAAACTAATTTTAAACTACAACCTTCTTATTAGTTGGTTAAACTTAATGATGCTCTAACTTTCTACAAGTTCAACTAACTAATTAAAAGAACGTAATTGTTGAGTACCTGAAGGACATTTCACGTTCCTTAGAAGCCTTAAAGGTCCCTCATTTAAGTTGTTATTAACCAATTTTCAATTTTGACTTCTTCTTGACTTCTACATGATGACTTCATATACTCATTCTATTGTTATAAACCACTCTTCATTTCTTCAAGATTAAACAACTAAATAGAAAAGCGTAGTTTTCAAAGCACCTGAAGGACATTTCATGTCCTCCAGACCTTTCTTTTACCTAATTTTTACTATTTTGCAGCACATGGATGTTTCCTGATTTTTAACAATAAAAGAAGGACCACCAATAAATCTAGGGGTCATGAAACATCTTTCATTTGTACTTCCATCTACGTATTACTAATCCAAAAGCCCGATAACACAAACACAAGTTTAAATAGCTAATTAGACATGCTTAGTTTGCTGAGTCCCGTGTTGAAATAGGGTAAAAAGAAGGAGCACCATGGAGCCTAGAAGACATGGAATGTCCACCAGGTGCACTGCTATCTATACCCTCCTATATGTGTCTAAGTATAGAGAAAACATTTTAACTAGCTACAAATTAAACCAACTAATAAGTAGAGCGTAGTTCAACCAGTACCTGGAGGACATTCTATGTCCCCCATCCCTGGTGGTTCTTCTTTTATTGTTGAGAATAAATGAACATTCCTGCGTCGTATTTGAGTAAAAATCAAAACAAAAGAAGGGCTACCAGGGGGTCTGAAGGACTTGGAATGTTCTCTAGCTACTCTGCTTTTTACAAATACACAATTTTATCCAAATTACTTGAAGATACTCCAACTTTCTACATATTTAACCAACTAAATAGAAGAGTGTAGTTTACAGAGCACCTGAAGGACATTCCATGTCCACCGGACCTCCTAATGGTTCTTCTTTTATTGTTGAAAATCAATAAATATTATTACGTTGTATTCGATTGTCCAAACATTTTAATAATACTTTAACAATCTATAAGTTTAAATAGAAGATAATAAAAAAATTGTTAAACTTTCTTTCAATAAAAGGATGTTTCAGTACAAAAAGAAGTACCAGGAGGTTAAGGGAATATGACATCATCAAGATAATGAAGTACATGAACTATGTCTTTAGGTTAAGCAACAAAGAATGTTCTCCAGGTACCCCGTCATCTACGTTTCTTCTTAGTTTATTCATTTCCTTTTTTGCTGTTATAAATCATTAGATATCCTTTTGTTGTAAAAGAATAAAAATAAGGTAAAAGAAAGATCATTTAGAGGCTTAGGAAACTTGCAATGTCCTCCGAATACACTACTATCTGTGTTCCCTTTTTTTTCAAATACCTTGCTAATACTCTAACTTTCTGCTAGTTCAACCAGCTAATAAGAAGAGTATAGATTACTGAATATCTGGAGGACATTCCATGCCTCCCAGACTTCCTAGAGGTCCTTCCTTTAATTGTTAAAAATCAGTTAAAAATTTTGCGTCAAAATAAAGTAAAAACAAAATAAAAAAGGATCGCTCGATGGAATATCTTCTAGGTTCTCTGCAAACTACACTCTTCTTGTTAGTGGAAAATATGAAGAGTATTGTTAGAATATATTCCACACACTTGTTTTAACTTTATTGGAACCCAAATATGTTTACTGATTTTTTAAGGATAAAAGAAGGGCCACCAGGGGGTCTGGGGGACATGGAATGTCCTCCAGGTGCTCTACAAACTACTTTCTTCTATTTAATTGATTAGTCTTGTAGAAATGAAGAGTGTTATCAGGATATTTGGACATAATTAAAAGTACGTAGATGACAGTGCACCTAAAGGACATTCCCCGAGACCTCCTGGTGGTCCTTCTTTGATCTTTCTTTGAAATAGAGTATAAAACAATATAAAGGAGTGACTATCAGGGAAGTATTTGTAAGATATTCTATATCTCCCAGACCCCCTGATTCTCGTTTTTTTATCGTTAAAAATCAGTAAACGTCTCCTTATTTTAATAGAGCATAAATAAGTTGAAAGATATTTGAAAATGTAGATACCAGTGTACCTAGAGGACATTCCATGTCTCCCAGAACTTTTGGTGACTTTATATTATTTAGTTTTTACTTTTATCAACATAGGGATGTTTATTGATCTACAACAACATAAGAAGGAGCGCTAGAGGGTCTGGAGGAAATGGAATGTTCTCCAGGTGTACTGTTTTCTACGTACTTCTAATTTTATCTAAATATTTTGATGTTAACTATCTGCAAGTTTAACCAGCTAATAAGAAAATCGTAGTTTTCTGAGTACCTGTAAGACATTCAGTAAATATCTCTATGTGGTGTAAGAACTCTTCTTCTGGTTGAACTTGCAGAAAATCAGACTGTTATCAAGGTATTTAGAGAATACTAGGAGCATGTAGATAGCAGTATACCTGGAGGACATTCCTTGTCCTTCAGACCCTCTGGTGGTCCATTTTTTAGTTGTTTTTTACTTTATTTCAAAATGAGATGTTGGATGACTTTAACTTCATAAAAGAGAGGCCACTAGGTACTCGGTAAACTACGCTCTTTTATATACACTTTCAGGATATTCTATGTCTCTTAACCCCCTAGTGGTCCTTCTTTTGTTATTATATCAGTAAACAACCTTATAACACTTTGATTTTGTACAATAGCTAATAAGGAGAACGTAGTCTACAGATCACCTGGAGGACATTCCATATGAAGAAAGACGCCATTCATTTTAACAACACTCTCATTGTAAAGTATCTTCTTCTTATATAAAAATGTGGGAAGGACGTAGATAATGTAAGATTTGGAGGACATTCCATGTCCTCCCAAGACTCCTCTACATATATGTTTGCTTATTGTATTCAATTTAATAATATAATGATTGTTACTGTTATTCTTCATAACTAATAAGAAGTACTAGGATACCTGAAAGACAATATCCCTCAAAATTCATCAACTCCCTTTTGAAAATTTTTAATTATGTTTAAATTTTATGTCGGTAGAATATAAAACAGAATACCATGACTCTGACTAACTTGGAATGCATGGAAGTTACGTTACTAATTTTGTTTGAATACAAAAATTTTG
Source organism: Enochrus cinctus (assembly GCA_033557785.1). Classification (NCBI taxonomy): domain Eukaryota; kingdom Metazoa; phylum Arthropoda; class Insecta; order Coleoptera; family Hydrophilidae; genus Enochrus; species Enochrus cinctus. The sequence continues at coordinate 7,839 of JAUIMW010000755.1, forward strand.
ACTACATTGAAAAACAAAATAGAGATACTGTTCTGTTGTCTTCTTCTTCTTCTTCTTAATTACTGGATATAAATTAATGACGTGTTCATATTCCCCACAGCTCTTGGTGTTTTTTCTTCTACAGTCATAAGTCAGTACACTTTCTTTTCTTAGGATAGAGTGAAATACAAGAGAATTTGGAAATTACGTTCTGTTTATTAGTAGGATTACACTCGCAGAAAGTTAGAGTGCCATCAAGAAAATTGGAGTTCGTAGAAAGCAATGCACCTGGAGGAGATTCCATGTTTTTAAGATCTCTTGGTGGTTCTTTTTTTCAGTTTGTTTCTGTTCTATTACAACATATGTTTAATGATATTTAACAATAAAAGAAGGAACACCAGGGGATCTAGAGGACATGGAATGTTTTTCAGATACTCAGCAAATTACACTCTTCTTATAAATAATAATAAGATATTTGAACAAAGTTTGAAGTACGTAGGTAGCAGTACACCTGAAGGACATTCCATTTCCTCCAGACCCTCTGGTATTCCTTTTCCTGCTTAACGACCCTGTGTTGGAATAGAGTTAAAAAACAAAGTAAAAGAAGGATCACCTTCTGAAGGGGGGGGGGCATGGAATGTCCTCAGCAAACTATGCTCTTCTTATTGGTTGATTAAAGTTGGTTGAAGAAATGTTTTGTTTTAGAAACAATTAGGAATACGTAGATAACAGTACGCCTGCACCCTCTGTTGGTCTTTCTTTTATTGCTAAAAACCAGTAAACATCTTTCAATTGAAAAAAATAAAAAACAAGGTGAAATAAAGAGGAAGAGACAAGAAATCTTTATGCTACTTTTGAATAAAAAACCAAAAAAAGCTTTTCATTTCTTTAAGTTTAACAAACTAATTAGAAAAACATAGTTTGCAGATTATCTGAAGGACATTCCATGTCTCCCAGTTCTCCTGGTAATCCTTAATAATAAAATTAATATTTACTGTTTTTTAACAGCAAAAAAAAGGATCACCAGAAAATCTGGGGGACATGGAATGTCCTCCAGATATTCTGCAAACCACATTATGTTATCTGGATTTTCTAACTCAATAAAAAGTACATAGAAAGCGGTGCACTTGGAGGACATTCCATGTCCCCCAAACCCCCTGGTGGTCCTTCTTTTACCTTGTTTTTGACTGTTATAAAACAAAGGAATGTTAACTATAACAATAAAAGAAGAACTACCTGGGAGTCTGTGGGACATGGAATGTCCTCCAAGCGCACCGCTGCCTACGTACTCTCAATTGTGTCCAAATATCCTAATAACACTCTTTATGTCTTCAAGATTAACCAACAAAATAGAAGAATGTAGTTTGAAAAGTACCTGGAGGACATTCCATATCCTCCAGACTTTCGTCTTTATTTTACATTGTTTTTTTGTTCTGATACAGTACATGGAATGTCATCCAGGTGCACAAGAAACTACACTCTTCTTATTAGTTGGTTAAACTTACAGAAAGTTAAATTGTCATCAAGATATTTGAATAAGATTAGAAGTACATAAATAGCAGTATACCTGGAGGACATTCCATGTCTCCCAGACCCCCTGGTAGTCCTACTTTTACCTTGATTTTTATTCTTATATAACAAAAAAATGTTAACTTATTCTTAACACTAAAAGAAGGACCACCAGGTCTAGAGAGGTATGTTGCATAAAAGTAAACAAATAATTAAAAAAAGGACCACCGGGGAGTCTGGAGGACATGGACACTCTTCTAATTAGTTGATTTAACTTGAAGAAATGAATTAAGACGCAATTAGAAATGGTGGTCCTTTTTTTATCGTTAAAAAAAAACAGTAAATATTCCTGTTTTGTATCAGAGCAAAAAACAAGGCAAAATAAGGGCCACCAGGGAGTATGAGAGACATGGAATGTCCTCCAGGTCTTCTGTAAACTATACTCTTCTTATTAGTTGTTGAACTTGAAAAAATGAAGAGTATTATTTGAATTTTTACACACAGTAAGCAGTACGTAGATAACAGTTCACCTGGAAGACATTCCATGTCCTTCAAACTCTCTGATAGTCCCTATTTTAGTTGAATGACTTTAACTTTACAAAAGAGGGACCACCAGAAAGTCTGGGGGACATGGAATGTTTTCCAGGTACTCTACAAACTACGCTCTTCTATTTAGTTGGTTAAACTTGAAGAAATGAAGAGTGTTATCATGATATTTGGGCACAATTAAAAATACGTTGATGATAGTGCACCTGGAGGACATTCCATGTACTTTTGTTTTGGTTTTTTCTCAAATACAATGTAGGAATGTTTTTCGATTCTCAACAATAAAAGAAAGACCAACAGTGGGTTTTGCGGGACATGGAATGTCCTCCAGGTGCGCTGCCATTTACGTACTTTTTATTTTATATAAAAATCCAGATAAAACTCTTCGATTCTTTTGACAACTAATCAAAAAAATGTAGATTACAAAAAACCTGGAGGACATTCCATGTCATCCAGACCTTTCTTTCAAGTTGTTTTTTATTCTATTTCAAAAATCCTTCGCATCTAGAAAGTTCTAGTTGTTCGTTATCGTAAAAATATATAAGTTTAATTAAAAACATTTGAATAATAATTTGATATTGTTGAAAAAGAAAATAATATTTAAAAAAAACAATTTAAATCTGGCTACTTATATAATAATAATATAAAAGATGAATCAAATGGAAGTAAAAATATTAACTATCTTACCAATAAACAGTTGTAGATACTTTACTAATTGATTAGACAATTTATGAGTAAATTCAGAAAAATATAGATAATAGTGCACCTATATAATATTCTGTGTCTCCCATCAAGTATCTTCAAAGTACTCTTACTTTTTTAATTGATTTTAAAACACGTTTAGAAGAAACACTAGAATGTCTGGAAGACACATAACGAACTTTATAAAATAAAATTTTATTTTTTAACTGGTTGAACTCGAAAAAATAAAAAGTTTTGATATAATTAGAAGTAAAGAGCAAAGAGATTGTAAAAAAAGAACCATCTGGTAGACATGGAATGTCCTCCAAGTGTTCTGTAAACTACACTCTTCTATTTACTTGTTTAATCTTGAAGAAAAGAAGAGTGTTGTCAGGATATTTGGATACAATTAAGAATACGTAGATGACAGTGCACCTGAAGGACATTCCATGTCACCCAGACCCCCTGGTGGTCCTTATTTTCCATTGTTTTTGCATTGTTATTTAATGATTGTCTTCCAAATGCACTACTGCTCTTAATTACGCCCCAAGTTTAAGCAACTAATAAAAAAAATTATTACTTTATTTTTAACACTTTTCTTTTTAGGGGAAGCATATGTGCTATTTACGTATTGTCCTTGCCCTAAAACTCTCTAAAGCTGTCTTTCCAAAAATCTTTCTCGATTTAAATAAAAATAAGATAATAGCTCGGTCACGATTGGCAGATTCCAAAAGTTTTTGTTTCATCGAAATCGGACCATCCCAAGCGAAGTTACGAGCAAAAAACTATAAAAACAAAAGAAGTCCGAAAAATGTTTATTTGTAGAGATAACATAAGCATGTTGGGTATCAAACAACGCGTTTTAATGCCAGGAATCATAAAAACAAAAAATATGTCACCTACCGGCAGTCAGCTCGAAGTAACACGAAAAAAACCAAAAAGAAATACATTGAGGACATTCCATGCACCTTTTACTTTATTTTTTTTAACTTTTTTCCTTTGGGAAGAAGCACATGCGAGCAAGAGTAAGTTTTTCTTACTCCTGGCGTGAAAACGCGTTATTTGACACCCAACATGCCTATGTTATCTCCACCCATAAACATTTTCCGTATCTCATTTGTTTTTATGGTTTTTCGGCGATAACTCCGCTTGGGGTGGTCCGATTTCGATGAAACAAAAAGCGTTGTGTGCAGTCAATCGAGGCGCGTTTAATAAGACTTAAGAATTAAAAGCAAACTTACATGGGATCGCCATGGTTGAGTCGTTAGGGTCGGGGCTGTACTCCTCCTTGGAAAAGTAGTCGATTTTGTTGCACTCGTAGAAGGTCTCGCCAGCTGAAAGGAAAAAGAGAGAGAAAAATGATTTTCTTTTTATATATGAAAAAGTGGTGTGGCGTGGCGTGAGTGGTGTTTTGAGAGAGAAGAAAAGGGGCAGATAAAGCGATAATGCATTTGAGTCAAACTTTAATAAAGTTATTTTTAAATTGGATTCTCTTAATGCAATAGTCCTCTTCTCGTAGTTTCCATTTGTATCAGAAAGCGTAATCATGTTATAGACAAACAATTCTGTCCACAGGATGGTTAATTCGGTTAGGCTGAGCTTTGAACGCCCCTGACCGGTACGTGACGGTGGCCAGGCCAACTGCGACTTAAAGTTGGATCGCGTCGCGTCTCGTCGCGTCCCATCGCATCGCATAAGCGAGAGAGTTGACTGTCGCTGAGGGAAAACTTAGAAGCTCAAGACGACGTAAACTGGTAAAATCTCTAATATAAAAAGTTTGTGTACTCTTTCTTGAAGGATGTCGAGATGAGTCAAGGGTTATATTACTTCATTTATATTTTAGTAACGGATTACGTGACCTCTTCTCAACTTATGGATCAGAAATAATTGAATTTTTACGACGTTGATAACTACATTGCCTCCAAAGATTGAAAGCTTTCCTTTTAAACGTTACTTTTTTCTTTTGCTCGACAATATGTTGCCGCCGATCCTCTTTTTATTACTCTTTACTCTAAATAATTACTCACCAAAAAGACATTCTTCCACGTCAAATAAAGTCCTGAGGTACCTGAGCAACTATTACTTGCTTGTCAGCTGAATCTGGTAATTTATTTCCTAGACGTTAGCACTTCATTATTAATTAGCATCCCAAAAGCAGAACTGTTTACTTCAGAAACTTCTCTTTTAATAATATTAAATGCTCATATACATTATGTCGAGTGTTTCCACCACACAACTTCCAAACTAATATGTTTCACCAGAATGTCAAACTTGCATTTAGAAAATTACTCTTGACTGTCCCCACTTTTTCCTACGCTACTCGCCGGAGTGCAGCTTGACATAAATTCCAACTTGATTTTACGATTCCCCGCTTTGAAACGCGTTATTAGACACCCAACATGCCCATGTTATCTCCCACTAAACTCTAACCCAAAAAAAGGCAAATTCTTCTTTTTACACTTGAAAAAGGTGCGCCCTAACGAGCTCTTTCCAACACTTTTTGTTTCGTTGAAATCGGACGATTCTAAGCGGAGTTACGGCCGAAAAACTAAAAAAAAAACAAGTGAACATCGAAAACTTCAAAGCGCTGTAACTTGGGAACCACCGGTCCGATCATAGTCATGTTGGGTGTCTAATAACGCGTTTTGAGATGCAGAATCACAAAATGTAAACCACTTTTACGTTAAGAGCCTCCGTGAAGAGAAAACTAGTAAAAAAGCGTAAAACGTAGTGTAGCTTGGCATAAATTCACACTTGATTTTACGATTCTTCGCTTTCAACCGTGTTATTATTTTTTTGGGTTAAAGGCTTGTGGAAGAACATGGGCATGCTGGGTGTCTAATAACGCGCTTTAAAGCGGAAAATCGTAAAATCAAGTTTGAATTAATGCCAAGTTACACTTCTACGCTTTTTTACCTCTTTTTACTAGTTTTCTCATCACGGCGACTCTTCACGAAAAAGTGATTTGCATTTTGTGATTCTGCATCTCAAAACGCGTTATTCGACACCCAACATGACTATGGTCGGACCGGTGGTTTCCAAGTTACAGCGCTTTGAAGTTTTCGCAGTTCATTTGTTTTTTTAACTTTTTCGACCGTCACTCCGTCTAGAATCGTCTGAAACTGAAATTTTTTTGGAAATCGGCCCAGTGGTTCCCGAGATATAGCGTTTTCAATTTCGGGGAATGTCCTCCAGGTATCACTTTTTCTTTGGTTTTTTTTTGGCGATAACTTCGCTTAGGAGCGTGCGATTTCGATGAAACAAAGACTGTTGGGTGCGTCTTGCCAAAAGACATCAACTGAAGGCACTTTTTTTCAAACAAACGCAGATATTAAGAAAACTAGTTGAAATTGAGAAAAAAGACGTGAAAACCACTTCTATTAATCAAAACGAACCCAATACTGAAATTTTTATCGAAATCGGTCGAGTCGTTCTCGAGATATTGCTTTAGTTAGTCGAATGCCCACCAGGTGTTACTTTTTACTTTTTTTGCGATAACTCCGCTTAGGAGCGTGCGATTTCGATGAAACAAAGACTGTTGGGTGTGTCTTGCCAAAAGACATCGACTGAAGACATTTTTTTTCTAACAAACGCAAAATATAAGAAAAAATAGTGGAAATTGAAAAAAAGACTTAAAATCCACTTCTGTTGATTAAGGCGAATCTAAAAGTGAAAGTTTTATCGAAATCGGTCGAGTCGTTCCTGAGATATCGCGTTAGCCGAATGTCCTCCAGGTGTCACTTTTTTAGTTTTTTGGCGATAACTCCACTTGGGAGCGTCCAATTTGGATGAAACAAAGACTGTTAGGTGCGTCTTGCCAAAAGGCATCGACTGGAGACACTTTTTTTTCAAACAAACGCAATTATTAAGAAAATTAGTATCAATTGAAAAAGACATGAAAACCGCTTCTATTAATCAAAACGAACCCAAAACTGAAATTTTTATCGAAATCGGTCCAGTCGTTCCCGAGATAACGCGTTAGCTAGTCGAATGTCCTCCAGGTGTTACTTTTGTTAGTTTTTTGGCAATAACTCCGCTTGGAACCGTCCGATTTCGATGAAACAAAGACTGTTGGGTGCATCTTGCACTTCTTGTCAAGAAGAAACAAATTATCCTCAAAGTTTTCTTATTTTTTATTGATTATAAAAAAGGTTTCAATGTAATGTAACTTTGTTTTCTAAAAATACGAGATAGAGATGTTTCCTAATTTAAAGCAACGAAAGAAGAAACACAGAGACTTGGGATGTACATTGTAAAATTCGTACTTTCTCATCATCATCGATTGGTTAAACTTGAGGATATAATAACAAGAAAATTGCAAAAGAAGAATTACTTGGCTAACATAAAATGTCCTCCAGGTGCAGTGTTATCGATCTACTCTTAATTGTGCTCAAAATTTTTAACAATAAAAGAAAGGACACCAGGGGGTCTGGGGGACATGGAATGTCCTCCAGGTACTCAGCAAACTACGCTCTTCTATTTATTGAGCTAAACTTGAAGAAATGAAGAGTTTTATGAGGATATTTGGACACAATTAGGAGTACGTAGCAAGCAGTGCACCTGGAGGACATTCCATGTCCCCCAGACCCCCTGGTG
>JAUIMW010000756.1:0-15148 GCA_033557785.1 Enochrus cinctus
ATGTCGTTGACATATAGGTTATGAAGTATGTGGCGTATGACGCTACCTTGCGTATATATATTTACACACACAGATTTTTTTAGTTCTTATAACTTTATAAATTTTCATTTTTGTTCGCAACTTTCTTGGTACCCAATTTTATTTGTAATAAAGTCAAAAAAACATCGATTTTGTTAAAATCCATGTAAATAAAGGTTTTCAATTTTATGAGTTTGATATTTTTGTAGCTATGGAAAAAGTAAAGTGTGGAGGAAAGCTGGAACAGAACTGAACATTAAAAACTATTGTAACTCTGAAAGATGGAGAAGGCTGTATTTTATAAATCAAAATGAAAAGTTAGGACTTGGTAGAAACTGAATTTTATAACAAGGCATCCTAAGCATTTGTCTTTGGTTAACGGGGAGTTTAAAATTTCATTTTTGTAGTTAACTTACCAATGTTTCTTTCTCTTTTAGCTAATTAAAGTAAACAGATTTTTTTAAATCTTGAAAAATAGCTCTAAAAGTAAAGAATAAAATAACAGTGTAATTTTTAATATCTTCATGAAGATTAACTTTTATATTTCAGGATTATGCCAAATTTGTGCTAATTCAGGATTACACCAATCTTGTGCTGTTAATCTAGTAACAGGTAAAGTTTGACATTTTTGACAGTATATAAAAGTTTCGACTTAAGAGCGCTGTTTGTGTCGTTCACAACAACTTGACAAAAAAATAGAATTAAATTTTGAACATTTTTTTTTATTTCCATCGTGGATTAACCCAACAACTCAATGTAGATTAAAAAATAGAACTCTGAAATTTCGATTTCTATGTAATTTAGTTTTGGTAATTAATCAAATAGTTCCATTATTAGACTTATTTATAAACTCACGTCAACACTTTCTATATCAATCACTAAGCATTATGTGGTGGCTTACGTTGTTGTTTCTGTTCGACGGTATCATGTTCTGTTCTGCATCCAAATTGCTCAGATGAATGAGAGAAAAAAACCTTACTGAAGCTTAAAAGAAGACTAATTTTAGACTTACGGTTTTTCCAAACATTAGGAAAGTACGATATCTTGAGACATATGTTATAAATATAATTTAATTGTACTAGGGCCTTGTTCGGAATGTTTTTAAAAAGTTTGTTGTTAATAAAACGGCACCTGGCACTTTATGTGGCCTAAGTTGTCCAATGATATAGTAAATCTCACCGGGAAAATGAGATTACTGTCGTGCCGATGTGATGTCTTATGAGTTGACTGAATTGTAGACTTTCTGTTTAACTTCATATGTATTTAATAGAGCGGTTTTGTAAGCTTTTTGAAAGGTGTCTGCCAAGGCCTCTACTTTGTCTTGTATCCACAAAAGAACCTAAATTTGTGAAAAACATTTCGGAAATGTATTTTTGTTATTAAATATAAACAATGGAAATGATAGACTTCGTTCAAAGAAAATTTCAATTCCTACGATTTACAACACCAGATGAATCATGAAATTTTAAATTAAATGACTCCAGTGGTATTTTTTCTATAAAATATTCACTAAAAACTTTACACAGTAGAATACTAAATGGAAACAGACTTATCACGACAATCAAATACAAAAATTTCCTAAAAAAACAACACAACACGAAGATGAGAAAATTTAGGAATGATTCTTTTAATATTTTGGAAAAGAAGATCAGCACCCCAATTTAGAAAGCAAAATCTTATTTTTATCTAATCAAATAAAACATTCGGAGATGGATTTCTTCAGATATGATATTAACATTAGTTTTGGCCTCAATTTTTAATTTTTTGCAACCCCGAAGTTATAACTGTCCACCATGTTTATTTGAAAAAATGTATCATTTAGAAAATCAGGAGACTGGAATATCATAAATTATATATTTGAAAAATTAATTTTCATTACTAAAAGAAATACAAAAATATGTAATGGTCGTAATAGATGAAGTTTATATTAAATCAGATTTTAGTAAAAACATGTATAATAAAGAGATTGTAGAAATAGAACAGTTGCGTTCTGGTAGTACCAGACACTTCCGTCTATAATGCTATAGGGATTAATATTAGATTGGAACTTCTTTCTTTCACTTGCTGTAAAACTTTATAACAGTTTACACATCGTGAATATGGTGCTATAACTAGGTGCTATAAGCATTATTGATGTGTGTTTAAATTTGAAATATTTTGCTGTGTTCACAACAAGCATGCCCAGTCACTGCGAAATAAAATCTAGATTATCACAATTCAAGAAAGTAAAGAAAATATTCCTATTTTTATTTTTGTCTATAAAATTGGTTTATGTAAGTGTAAGTTTGTGTATTTACTGTAGTGTATCTTTTTTATATATTGATCAACATTATTGGTATATAGTGTTCATGCTTTTAGGTATAAGTAAACATTATTTCTGTGAACTACACTCCTAATTTGTCTCTAATGTTGTCTCTAAATTAGATTATCATACAAAAGAATTATATTAGCTATTGATTGTGCTTCAGTGGCAAAATTCAAACTCTATTTTATTTATATATTTCTTTTACATTCTTTTATTATTTAATGCACCTCCATGACGCTATTTCAAACTACACATGTTAGAAAAATTTCAATTTTCGTCAATGAACTGTAAAAAAAATAAACATACTTTTAAATTAAAAATTATATAAAAAAAAACGTTTCATAAAATGAAAAGAATAAGTAACTTATATTTATGATATCTTAAAGTTGTTGAACACACGATATTATGTCATAAAGTATGTTGAATCAGTCCCAAAATTTTAGAAACGAAATAAGAACTTCAATTTCATATGCTAATTTAAAAAGAGCAGCAGCTGTATCTAATGCAATGAAATATTTATTTACTTAATCCTTCAACTGTGCCTCTATGTTTACTTAATGATAAAATTTGTGTCTTTTTAACCTTTCATTCAGATATATATATATATATATATATATATATATATATATATATATAACAAACTATTAAAAAGTAAATTTTACATTTTTGTGTACTTTATTGTTGTGTAATACTAGACAATCGATTTATTGTAAGGAAATTGTATATAGACTTTTCCAAATATATATTTTAGATAAAACTTTTTATTTGTCTTATCAAAATGCAAATTATTACCTTCTCCTATATATGATGTAATGCCAAGACTAATAACCCAATGTATCATAGTTATTATCATGGCAAAGAAGCAGGGGCAAGTAAGTTTTTTTTGTTATTTCAAAATATCGTTAGTACAATTTATAAAAATGACTTCTTTAGATTTTGAATGCTTAAGTTATGTAGTCTTTTCTTGATTTGTTTATTGATTGAATTAATTTATTACTATAATTGATAATGTACAGGCAATTTTTCTCTTTCAAGTTTGATGGTCTTTGGGTCAGAAGAGGAATTCACGATCTCTTCTATTAAGACTGTTTAAATGAAGTTAATATTATCAATGGAAATGATAAATCTCTTTAAACTTTGATTAAGTCTTTTCCATAATAATATGGAGAATTTAAGTTCCTGATCTAAGCTAACTAAGGAAGTAGTTCATAAATACTTCACAAGAAGAAATATTTTTAGACGATGTTTTGTAGAATTCAAAAATAATCTACAAAAGATTATTACAGTTTTTATAAGAATAAAGTATTACTGCTATTTCATTTTATTACATAATTAAAATTTATATTTAATTAAGTTTCACTACATTATTCGCAACATTAAACTGCTTTAAAAAAGTCTTAATTATTAATGTTAGTAAACTTGCTAAAAGTATGCTATGTTTTATACAATATCTTTATGATATATTTCTACAGCATACATTAAAACAGATCAATTAACTATGTCATACCAGTTAACAGACACTTTTTTTAATAACAGATTATCATGACGCAAGAAAGATTTTTAGATTTCAAAGCATATATTAGTACAGATTGTTCCTACGTATTATAGTGAATACATTCACAATTTTCTATTAATTCTTTTACAATGTCCTCAATATATTTTTTTGTTGCATTAAAGGTTTTTAAATCCTTCAGGCTCACATATCTGATTGATTAATATGAAATGAGTCATTTTATCAGCTCCTTTTTTATACCATTTTATACAAAATATTATTGATTCCTCTTAAATAGAATAGTAGATAACAAAATATTTTCTACAAATTATATTACTTCTTTCTTATTAATTATATTTCTGCTTCGTACATTAACACTTATTTATTATATCAAAGAAATTTTCAAATTAATAAGATGCAAAGTTTTCATTATTGGCATTAGTACAGATGATTCCAGCATGTCAATTTTCTGTTATTTATTTATTATATTTTCAAAATATTTTCATGTAATATATTTTATTGTTTTCTTTGGTAAGTTACGTTAAAGAGATTTATTAATTTTTTTTTAAATATCTTATAAATATTTGTGGGAATTATGATTTTTTAGAAATCATCTAAATATCATAAAAATAAAGTGAGGACATTGTGAAAAACTTAATTGTGAACAATGCATATATTCATTTTGATATATGGGGACAATCTGTACTAATATACGTTAAGAAATATAAAACATGTTACGTCATATTAAAGTATTTAAGAAAGTGAGAACTGCTATAAGATATTTAATTGATCTGTTGTAATGTATACAATAAAAAGATGTTATAAGGACATTGTAAAAGAATTTTTTATATTGAAGGTAGTATTACTTAAAAGTTATCGTAGATATTCCGAAAACAACTACATTTATTGCTTTCCAACTAACCACTAAATATTTTAAATATTAAACTTTTAAAGTTTTTAAATATTTAGTTTTATTAGGGTAGTCGATGATTGATTTTCAAAATGTTGATCGTATATAAATGGACTTCAGGAGTATTCTTAACTTTCAGTTTGTTCCTAAAATGTTATTTAAATATAATTGTTTTTATACTGTTAAAAAGTAGCTTTTTGTATCTTAGTACGTAATTTAAAAAAAAATCATTTGGTTTTTAATAACATTAATTTTATTTCCTAACAGGGAATTTGTGTGACAAATAAATGTAAATAAAAATAGATAAATTTTGTAAATTATATTTTTTTTTATTTCCCTTTGTTGAACATTATTTACCTAGGTGAATACTTAACTCATTAGAATATTTTATAGTACATATGTGTTTGCAGTTTTACTTATTTTTTTATTAAGACATAAAGTATGGTAGTTAAGAAAAAAATTCAACTACCATTGTTTGCAAAATTATATCATGTGCACTTTAAGGTAAATGTTCGCTTGCACAACATTATCTTATGTGATCCTAATTTGCTAAATTTACATTTTACGATACATCTGGTTTTGAATAAGGTCCTGATATTAAAGTAAATTTCACATTATTTGAGCCAGAAGAGCTGGTTGAGTTTGTAATAGAAAAATCATATGTGTTACTGTTTTGCAGTAAACATCGGAACTGCATTTTCCACAATATCCCGAAATATTGGTGAACTTAAATTTGAAATTTTGCCATTACATAATTATAATAAAAAGGATATAATTGACTTTAATTAAAGTATCTAAAAGCTGATTAATAAAGTCAAAATCTAATAAAATCAAAAGAATTCTAATTTTTTTAAATTTTATTAGATTTTGACTTTTTTAATCAGTTTTTATTTATTACATAATTATGTAAACATGTAAAGCTTTTTATCTTTTAAGTCTATTTACTATTTGTTGTATTATATATATATGTAGTATATTCATAGACATTGTACTTATTTGCATTTACTGTGGACTTATTACGAGAGAAGCCTGAAAAGTTTTAAGAATAAAATGCTATCTACATGGACCGTGATATTTTGGCCAACTGAATTTAAACGTAAAGGTTCGGACGTTCAAAAACTGCAGCCACTGAAGATAACATTTTTCAATTTCACCAAATGGTGCTAGACAACCATACAATTAAAGTGATAGAGATAGCAGAAAACATTTTGCATCAAGAAGTAGGCATGAGAAAGCTGTTAGTGAACTGACTACCATGTTTGCTTACATTAGAAACGTGTTGAAATGAATATTTCCGATGTTCTGTGATCGCCGAAACTTAGATCATTATACTTTTGAAACAAAAATTTATAGGGAAAACAGTGGAGTTCAAGAGGGGAATTGATTCTAAAAAAGTGTCAACTGAGAAATGAGAAGGTCATCACCATCGTAAACAATTATTTTGTTGAGAAAATACCATTTAGGCGGATTAAAGAGATGGGAGCATTGCTTGAAAAAGACTTACAAGGAGACTATGTAGAAAAATAAAAACAAATTTGAAGAAAAAATGTCTCGTGTCTTTGTTAGGTCGGAATCTTTTCAGACTTTATTATAAAATTAACGAGAAAAATTTCAAAGAAATGATTAACTTCCATCAACACATTAAATTAAAAATATATTCTCTTATATAATTAGAAGAATAAAGAATTACTATTAAACTTTTTCTTGTATTGTTAAGGTGGTGAGATTTGATAGATCTTTAATCTATTTTCAATGCTTTTCTATAAGGTTTATTAATTCTCTTTTTTGTGAATGGGCATTAAGAAATTAACTAAATATAATCTTCATCGAAGTTAGTTTCATTTGAAAATGTTTTTTTGTCAAACGACAAATCTTTATGGCTACAAACTATTTTCTTGTTTGATTTATTTACAATTCTCTATTGAAGCGGAGATGTCTAAGTCAGTACAAAATATTTTAATGTGACGTTATAAATTATGTTATACATATTTCACTGTAAATTTTCTTGTAGAGACTTTCTTTAAATTATATATAATTTTTGGATGCTGTAGCTATTGCACGTACTCTTCATTGATTTTTCTCAGTTTAACTTTATAGCAATTTTTTTCACGGTGAGTCTCTTCATGATTCATTTTCCTTATAGTGCCTTTTTGTCCATATCTTTGACGATGTTTAAATAGTGCTATATCTCTTGATTTGTTTCAGTTTTCCTGGTATTTAAATAATTCATTTAAATAGAAAATGGCAATTCAGTCATCCTCAAATATAGATGTCCCGTTCTTCCAGTCTACATCCCCAAAATAAAATTAAACCTTTCGTTGAAATATATTCGTAAACATATAAACCACGACAGATAGCTAGATAGTTTCATAATATAGGGACTCTTGTACAACTTGAGAGTGAGTTTGGACCGCAAGTACATCACTTATACATTTGATATTTAGTTGTAAAAGTAATTTGTGCAAAATAAATCAAATAAACAAAACTTTCTAAATAAATAAAGTTTGTAACATTAGCATAAGGTATGGGGCTAGTAAATAGTATTTATTCCAGCAAATCCAGCAATAAAATATGTGGCCACCAGCGAATACATGATGCAAACTTTAACGACCATGTTTCAACAACTAAAAGATTGTGATAAAACAAACAAAACAGTGATTTAAGTGACAAAATAGACAAAACAAAATCAAGTGGTACAAGCCGTAAGTAATAAAATGGACATACAATATAATGACATATACTAAAACCGAACTTCAGGACAACTCCATGAAGTGGGACTAGAACTTGAAAATAATATCTGCTATGTAGAAAAAAAAATAGTAGCCCAACACAACAAGTTAACCGCCATGACAAAATCAAATTCGAAGCAAAGCAAAGTAATTGTTCCGGGAAACGAAGTAATTGCTCGATAGTCTATTGCGAAATTACTCAACTATGAGGAAAAAATTCTCTGCCCTCTCTATAATCAACAATGTGAAATGATTGTTGGACATCGTGGATGGAATGATGAGGAATCTCATAAATTCAGGTGAAACTTCCTTGGCGCGAGAGTCTAGTTATTGCTTTGAAGGTGCTGTTTGGAGACACTTATATGACTCCAGAATAAGCAGTAGGAAACCAAGACCGAAAGATGTAATCCAAGAATTTGGCATACAGTAACCTCGGGTCTGGAAGATTCAGACATGACATTTTTTGTTGGTTGCCAGAACCTCACCAGATACTGCAACGTTCTCTAGAACTCGTGAAGTGCAGATTGAAGAAGAAGAAGCCTTAAGGAGACTAGAGGATGGCAAGAAGAGAGGCAAATCAAAGAAGAGGATGAAATGCCATCAATGTGTAAAGATGGAACATATAAAAGTCAAATGTCCGGAAAATAGAGCGCCATGAAAGTAATCAGAAACAGGAAAACTAATTCCAACCAGCAATTAGGGACCTGTACAGGTGGCCGATAAGAAGTGCCCTATGATTACTAGACTGCAGCATGAAGGTAACAGTCTATGTATCAATGGAAGTATTGAAAGAAGAGCATACAAGTTTATAATTGATACCGGAGTAAAGGTATCTGTTATCAGCCCGGTTTGATGGTCCGAACCTTAATTTAAAGGCGGCCACTGAATAAATAGGAGCTTAAAGAAATAAATGAAGATTAGAATGACCTTGGAATCCCAGAGAGTGGGACTCACCATGATTGTTGCATCTATTGAAGATCGAGTTGTCTTAGGAAATTATTTTCTGATAGGTTATGACGCAAAGATAGACTTGAATTCTGGAGCGTTTAAACTTGTTATTGAAGTCAGGCACTTCCTATTAATCATGCTAATGCACATCTCCTTTTTAAAGATAATGTATCCAAATACCGGCCAAGACTGCAAGGATTATTATAAATGAACCTGAAAAAGTAATTGACGACCCCTTCATTGGTGTTATGGAGCCAGACGAGAGAGAGGCTTAGGTAAAGGACCTTTCTTCCGAAGATCATTAGTTAAGTTGTCCAAGTCTATACTAGTATGGGCAATGAATGCCAGTGATTTCCACTATTACCAGAACATTGAAGTCTGAGACGTGAGTAACTCAATGTGAGGAAAATTAAAAGTGCATGCTAGAAAGAAGAAACTCCAAGAGCAATGGGCCTATTCTGTGCAGCATCATAAGGTCTGTAAGGAGATATCTGTACAGTTTGTTATATGGGTTGTTATGGACCGTTTCCATAGTTACCTTACTTACGAATTTATGGGTTTGCACAGAATAGGTGCATAAGTTTAGAAACTTCTATCTGATGCTGTAGACAATCTTTCTAATGATCAATAAACTGAAGTGACATATTTGCATTTACTGAAGCTGATTACAGCATTATCCAACACAGAATTGTCAACCGGATTTTACGTCGAAGGTTAAACAATATCACGAAAAAGTACTCGTATATTCTACCAAGAACAGACGATACTCTGGATACTCTTTCTGAGACTAGATGGCTTAGTACTCTAGATTTGAAGAGTGGATTGACAAGTTCAAATAAAAAAAGAAGTTAAGGAGAAAACAGACTTGACAACTGGCAAAGGGGCTTTCATGGAAAACATGCCTAGTTTACCTTGACGACGTCATCGTCATTGGAAAGACTTTTAAAGAACTTCTTTGAAACCCTGGGGGAGATCTTTGAGAGATTCTGAAACCGAGTTCAAAGAAATTTCACATCTTTAAGAAGGGTTTCTACAGATTTAGAAAAATAAAAACAGTTGCAAAGTGGCCAGTACTTAAAGACAAACACGAATTATGAAACTTCTTCGATTATGTTCCTATTACTAAAGATTTGTTAAATAGCTACTCCATTTTAAGATCCCGAAGGCTAAGGCAAGTTGGATTGACCTTTATGGTAGCCAGAACTACATTGTAAATAAGTGGATGGCACATGGAAGAACTGAAAGCGACGCAATATCAAGACCCTGATATATCAGTGGTGAATTAATAATCGAAAACCTAGGTGGGAAGAAATCTCCATCACAACGGGTCTCTCTGCTACTGATACATAAAAGAGTCTTGGAAAATTTTGATGAAATGAACGAAACATAATTTTGTGACGAAGAGACAAGAAACTCACAAAGGAGGTTCTGGTGGACATCTTGGAGTCAAGAAATTTTTTTACAAAATTAAGCAGAGATTCTACTGGGCCAACTGGCAGGAAGTTATCAAAACTTGGTGCAAATGCGAAATGTGTGCAGTTACTAATGATTATCAGGGAGTAGACGAACCACTAAGACAGAATATCAATATACATTCCAAAAATGACTACTGGAAACAACTAGGTCCTGGGCATATGTCCTACCAAACCAAGAAACATTAACTGTTGCTGAAGAATTGGTAATGAACTGGATCTGTTGATTTGGTGTGCCGTTAGATCTTCATTCTAACCAAGGATGAAACTATTAAATTTTGCTATAAGAAAAATCAAAATGGCACCCTTGCATCTACAATCCAATGAAATGGTAGAGTGTATGAACAGCACAATATCCAGTCAACGCAAACCTTCAGTGTGACTGGATGAACATCTAGATCTATTCCCATTGGCTTATCATTCATCGCCCCAAGAAACCATTAGTTAGTCACCAGCGAAGGAAGACATCCCGGACTATCAACAGATCTGCTGTAGGGCTCAAAAAAAATTGTTACCAGAATCGTTTGGCTACTTACATTGATAATCACGAAGAAGATGAACCTAGATTTCACCTTGTCATACAGTATTTTGAGTATTTTCACGAAGTTCACATTCATTTCAACACAAACATGCTCTCACAAACATACTCGTGTTAAAAAATTACTTTATTTCTTCACTAAGTTGAATTAAAAAATGTTTATTGGATAATATAATAATAATCCCCAACTATTGGATTGTCACATGAGTTCGTTCGTATTTTGGCATGCAGATATTTTCGTAATGTCACTTGTAGTGTACACTTATAGCTACATTTTAGTGTAAAATTCATTTAATTATGCTATTTAGTTTGTGATCTCATGTATAGTAAAATAGAAGAGCAAAATAAGCATTTTCTGCATATTAAGTATATTATATTAGAAAAGAGAAAAACACAATATTGTCTGTGGTGGACGAAAATCCCTATTTAACACTGATAGCGGACATTATGAATGTGTCGCATAGTACTGTTCAAAAACACTTCCATGCTGAAGGCTGTGTCAATCGTGCTGATGTGTGGATTCTGCATGATTTGAATGACTCATGCCAGCTAATGCAATCAGCTCAATAAAAAGAACAGAGAAAAACAATTTCTTCAGAATATGATTACTGGTGACGAAAAGTGAATACTATGTGACAATGTTGTGCACTGTAGATTTTGGTTTAAAAAAGCGCACCTCAGACATTGCCAAAGGTAATTCTTTACCCGAAGAAAGTGATGTTATGTATTTGGTGATATGTAAAGGGCGTAGTCTACTATGAGCTGCTACCATATAATCATACTATCAAATCTGTCAAATACTGTGAAAAACTTGACAATTTGAAGACAGCTCTTGCCCAAAAATGGCCTGCACGGTTTAATAGACGACGAATATGTTTTCACCATGACAATATGCGACCACATACATCTGCAACTACCATACAGAAGTTGGTAACGTTTTCATGGGATATTGTACCTCACCTTCCATATAGCCCGGTCACCGCACCATCCGACTAATATTTATTCCGCTCACAACAAAATTATCTTAACGGAAAAAATTTAGCATCTTTGAACGACATAAAAATTCATCTTAAGAGATTTTTCGAGAGTAAAGATGAAGCCTTCTGGAGAGATGGCATTATGCAATTGCTTGAACATTGGGCCAGAGTGATAAAAAATAATGGACATTAGTTAATAATAAAAGCTTTTATTTTAGAATGTATTTTGCTTTGAGTAAATGTTAAAAAACCAAACGAACTTATGTGACAACCCAATATTATCATCTACTCTAGGTGGTAGCAATTCAATTTTTATTTTTCTTCCCATCTTGTAAGATGGAATATTCGGTATCCTAATTGCTATTGCATCTTAAACATGTGCATACTGTGAAATTTAAGTTGTTATTTAGAATTATAGCGCAATCCATTGTGTAAGGTCTTTTTTAAGAAACACCGATATAACAAGGAATGCATGCCCAGAAATTTCGTAATTTTCAAAATGTAAAAAATGTAATTTTAGATTTCCAAATTCGATTAAACCTGTTTATTTTGAATGATAACTTTTAACTAAGAACAAAATTGCACATATGACTTTTTAAATTAACTCGACAAAGCCATACTTAAGAAAACTACCAACATTAATTAAACAACTACAATCTCAGTAAAATGAAAATGACAATTCAATACTTTTTTTGTGAATTCTAAGAGAACTGCCAGAGTAGTACGAAAAAATTGATATGTTAAATGCTGTAACTTTTACACAATTTATGTACACTATAAGAACAAATACATATACCAAATAATTTTTTTAATATTATTACCCAAAGGTCTTTTGAAAATTGTAGTACAATATCTAAACAATTTATAAATAACAAAAACTTGTGATTATACATTTTATATTGGTTTTAATTAAAATTGTAAATCTTCACACATTCCGCTGTAAACATTTATTATTTGCTTTAATAGGCTAAAATATTATCATTACTATTTGTATTTGACAGAGGGTGGTATCCTTCGTGAGGTCCCTGCACCGCCGTCATGGGCTTATGTCCCTAAGGTTCGTATTCGCTTCCAAGCCCTATTAACCTCTGGAAGGTCAGTACCTTCATTATATGAGCGGCTCTTACGTCTTCTAGTGTCAGCTTTTCTGCCCCTAGTAAACGACTCCTTTGCTGGACGTAGGCCTCGCAGTGCTGTACGATGTGGAGCGGAGTGACCTCCTCTTCCCCACATTCTCTGCATGTCGAATTCTGATTTTACGTATGATGCAATGGCCAATGATTAACTCTTTAGGTCTCTGACGTCTTTCCTTCCTAATGCCAGAATGATCTCTTTCGCTGAAGGGGAGTCCAGAAATGCTTTACTGTGTCCTTGGCCCACCACGCCTTTTCAGTATAGGCGGTGTTTTCTTCCCAGCTGATTTTGTAAATCCTGCTTGGCTATCTGTAGCGATATCCCGTAGGCGGACTTGGGCTCTATATAGGGTTGCTTTGTCCCCCTTTTAGCTAGGGTGTCGGCCTTCTTGCTTCCTACAATATGTGAGTGTCCAGAGTACTTTTACTCTGTTTTTAGTCGCTAGTCAGTCGAGCTCCCTTTGGCAGTCCAAGACTATGCCTGAGATCACCTCTTTCCCACTTTAAGCTTTGCTGTTCGTGACCATGAAAATTCGCTTATTGGTATAAGACCTCTTCTCTAAGCAGTGCGCTGCGCCGTCTAGAATATGGTTGGCCATAAACTCCGCATCCAGTGCCTATTTTTGACTTTGATGCGCCTGTAAAGATGGCTATCTCACCAGACGGAAGAAACTTATTGCCCTGACTCCATTCACCTCTTCTCAGTGTCTAGGTCTTGAAGAGTTTAGAGAAGGAGTAAGTCTTGGCTATTGGATCTGACACCATACTTATGGTTGGTTGTCGCAGCATTTCTTTCAGGATTGTCACATGGTCGAACCTGACTCTCTCTGCATGTTGGTGAGTTTCAACCTATAGCCCGCCCCCTGGATCCCGCATTCATATGGTGAACTGGAGACAGGTTAAGCATGGGCTACCGCGGGCGTTGTAGTCATGGGCCACGTTTTGCATAAGCAGAAAAGTCCTTGAATCTAGCTTAACTTCTTAATGCAGATTTGGGTGTAACTAGTGTTAATAGGTCTTATCATCATGATCAAAGGTCAATGTTTTTTTGTCCAAAATAGTAATTATGTGCACTTATGAAATCGAAGAATATCCCAGATGAAAAATCTCACGCAGTGGACCTAAATGTCGTCCACCGCACTATTTAGATCAGCCGTAAACAAGATCATCTGGACCAATGTGATCGCTAACATCCAAGGAGGATAAGCACCCGAAGAAGAAAAAGATGAAACTGAATTGTTTTCAATTTTAAACTTTTATTGTGAAAAATTGATACAAGAAATTTTATTCAAAATAGTTGCCCTCGCTAGCTGGACATTTTCCCTATCTCGTTGGCAATTTGTGGATACCTTTCCAAAAAAATTGATCAATTTGCATGGAAAGCCAGTTATCGACCGATTTTTCAGTCGAAGTGCTGGTCAGTTAGTCTATGACGAATTGATAAAAATACGTGGAAGTCGGAAGGCGCCAAGTCTGGCGAATAAGCTGCATGTGGGAGTTGTTTCCAATCAAGCTGCTGTATCGTGTATTTGGCTGGTCTTCACGGTGTGGCGGAGCATTATCAGAAAGCGAGTTCTGCGAGTTTTCTTTTGCGTTTGTCCAGCTATGCTTGTACATCAATGTCTTCAAACTTTTTTGGCGGTCGACTGCGCTTCTCGATTCTCTTGTCAAAATCACCACTTTTTAATTTTATAAACCTCTTAAAGCACTGTGATTTACCAAGAGTATACTTGTTTCGGGAGGGATGTGCAATACAAATAAAATGAATCTAAAGCACTATATTCGATTATTTTTTGAAATTGTAATAATTTTAATGAAGTATAACTTATTTCTTAATTATTAATTTACATAAATGTTAAAATTTCAATAAAAAAACAAATTGAATACAAAAAAAACATATTTGCATTTTATTCTGATTCTTCAGAAGATGATTCGGTGATGATATCATGAACTATTACATTGTCAATAATGTCGACAAGTTGCCACATTTTTTCTTCCTCTTTAATAACATGTTCAACGCAAATATTCCACTTTTCTGGAGATATTAATAACACACCTTCGCTCAAAAGTCTTTGATCATCATCTCTTTTAAAAGTTTGTTTTTATATAATTTTTTATTTGCGTCCATAGCATTTCAATAAGATTTCCATTACTGTAATAAATTATTCTCAAAAATAACACGCCAACAAATTATACACAACACACTCAGAGATTGAAAGAAAACGTTTTGCCAAGACTCTTGTACTAGTACTATTTAAGTACCTAAGTACTGTTATGGTCACTCTTAACAATAAAGTACAAACCAATAAAGAAATAATGGTCTAACGACCGTGGGCGTTACTGACCGTTTTACTCTTATTTTTGTGCATCATAAAAGCCCTTCTTAGAGTAAAGAAAGAACGTCTTGCGCTTCCTTGCAACGTAATTCCCGAAATATATTCCTTAATATGCCGAAAGATAGCAAATTGTTACCTACATCAAACAAAGCCAGTTACACTAAGTCCCAAATTAGAAGGCTGAAATTTACCTTTAAAGCGACTTAGTACATGTCTAGTCGTAGTATAAATAAAAGAAAGTCCCGATTTTTGTCAACACGATTTCGGGAAAACGGTAAAAGCTGTAAATT
>JAUIMW010000757.1:0-15145 GCA_033557785.1 Enochrus cinctus
ATGCTGCTTTCTATTTTCCATCTTTGATAGGGCACAAAAAAAAACTATTGCAAAGAATTTCACCAAATTTTTAACAAACAAGCCTCACTATACCACCTGTCAAAATATATAACTTGTATGCGACTTAAGTGTGAAGTTTGCTGTAAAATATGATTAGCTCTATCTGTTGGGAAAAAACCGAAATTACTTTCCGAACAACCCAATAGTTAGGAGGGCGTTGATAACGTTGTATCTGGAGGACATTCCATGTCCATAGGGGCCTGTAAGATATGCTATGTATAAATTGAGGATTACGTCAATGATAGTTTACCTGGAGGACATTCCATGATATCCATACCCCTTAGTGTCTTACTTTTACGTTGTTTTATATTTTTATTCAATATAGAGATATTTACTGATTAAATGCAAATCCTGTAATTTTTTTTGTATATGATTCAATACTATTTGAAAACCTTGCGCACGTGGTCATTCAAGATACGAGAATGCCAATAGAATGACCATATAATAAAAAAAATCAGTCCGTCAAATTGTAATCTTAAATTCATAATTCCACATACAAAAAAAAAGATTCAATTTACTTTCAACCAATTCATTATCTAATGGAGATTAATGGTAGTACCGGTTAAAATATGTTGAAACTTTGAACTCGGCTACACGAAATAACATATTGATTAGTTAGTTACGGCACCATTAGTTGACAATCTCCTCACCTGTTGGCTGATTCCGTATAATGTATGTGATTACATTCCACACAATATGTTTCGGTATATTGTCTGGCTTCGTACGGCGAATAAATATATTGTGTGAAGGAACATTTTGATCTGGGCAGCCCATCCATCAACGAGACATTAAGAAACGGAGGTATAATGTGACGGCACATGTCCATTAATTCATTTACACACGGTTAAAAGTTCCGACACCGCGACTTCTTAGTGCTATGCCGACGTCTTCTTTCACAATCGACATCTACATACATCAATCTTGATACTTAAAAATGTGCGTGTGATAAAACTTTATCCATATTAAATACCTTCCAAGAATTTAACTTACACTTTTCTTTTATTGCATCGTATTTTTATCTTATTTTAAATCTTGTGCTAGTTCAATCGATATTCTTTCAGCAGCCTTACAACAACGGCTTGATTTGTAAACAGGGAACTACTTAATTAAATGGTTATGTAAACAACAGAAACCTTCCAATATCTGCTGGTGCTGGATAACAAAATACACAAAAATATGTAATTTAATTTATATTTTTTTCCAATTTTACAAAGTGTATGTAGGTACATTGTGCCTAATCGTCAATACGTTATATTTACAGAAAAATCCAATTATGACCCTAAAATTAAATATATTACAATAAATAAATTTATTTATAACTAATTTGTGTGTAACATATATACAAAATTAAATGATTAACAAACAAAAAATAATAATTTAATAATACGTTCGCAAATTTCTATGTTGTATCACATCGCCCAAAAAATACAAAGATCAACTTTTTTCAGCGTTAGAAGGTTTACTATTGTGCGTTATCACAGTAATCGGTTTAAGCAACCCCCTAGGCGGGGTTTGCGGACCCACGTCTTCTAGTTTCCTCTCGCTGTTTTCACTACTGTCACTCATGTTCGATTTGTTCAACATCGACGGAATTTCCAGCGTTAACCTTTGCCCCAAGCTCGACTGCTCCCCACTGGAATTCGTCTCCGTGCGCATTTCTCCCATCCTCCCATACAGTTCGCTTAAACTGGGATTAAATCCGTGAGGGTGCCTACCTTGAGCAAGCATCAACGCCTCAACTTGCGCAGGCAAAAGCCTATCCAGAGGAAACTGGGAGTGTTGTGGACTGGCCTGCTGGCTCAGTTGACCAGACAATGGCGGTGGCATTTTCCCGTAAGGACTCCCTGGTGGCACCCCGTACCTTTGCTGCTGATAGAGGGCAGACGCCAGGAAACTTGAAGCCGCCGCTGGATAAGAAGCTCCAGCTGCTTGGTATAATCCCATTATGGATGCCGCAGCCGCGGCGACGTAAGGATGCTGGGGATGAGGATGCATAAGACCAGTCGCTCCTGAAGGATAGAACAATGGGTGAGGCGGAGGAACCGGCGAAGGATGGTGGGCCATAGCCGTTTGAGGGTACATCATCATGCCTTGCAGGGCCATGGTCCTCTTAAAGGCTGCCAAGCGAGACCTTGAAGCAGCCGTAGAACGCCTTCGGAGTTTTCCTGTGCTGCTCCCTGCAAATTTAGTAAAAAACATATGTATTTTCATACAATATTTATACAGGCAAACTTGTTATTTGCGTTGAGGTAATTAAACAAAAAATATTTATAGATATATGCTGTGACACCTAATTAGTTATAGTCAATTTACTTTAAAAAGGTGATAGGAATTGTTTAAACATTATAATATGCTAACTAGTTTGCTACGTGGGCTTGGTTTATATTTATTGCCGATAGAGTAAAATTTTAAACAAAATTATTGCTTCCTTTTTTTTGTTAAACTCGCAACAATTCCCCTTTATTTTTCACTGCAAGGTCGCTACAGCCCCCAGTAAACACAAAAAAAACAAAACTTGGTACTCACCTATAAAAACGTCGTCAGCGCTGGGATCCAACATCCAATAATTCCCCTTTCCAGGATCATCGTAATGCCTCGGAACTTTAACAAAACACTTATTTAGGCTCAAATTATGCCGAATGCTGTTCTGCCACCCTTGCTTGTTCTCCCTGTAGTACGGGAAGTTGCTCATGATGTACTCGTAAATCCCATTTAAAGTCAATCTTTTATCGGGACTGTTCCTGATGGCCATCATAATCAAGGCGTTGTAGCTATATGGGGGTTTTTCGTTCGGTTTCTTCGTATTGTTGTTATCACTGTTTTTGCTAGCTTCATCACCGCCCTCTTTTTCTTCTTCGTTAGCGGCCTCGCTTGGAGGAGGAGTACTCAACACGTCGAGTTCTCCGTCGGATTCGCTCAAGTAATCATCAGAAGCGTCATTGGACCGCAGGTCCGACTCAGGAGTCTCTGACTTTAGAACCATTTCAGGCAAAATGGAGCTGATGTTGAACGATTTCAAGGGCGTTTGTGACATTATCGCAGTCTTCGTCTTTTCAATTATATTTACCATATTTGCATCTTTTTCTCAAAGAGTTCTAAAATCAAGTTGTGTGAGCCGCGAGCAAATTAAGTCAGAAAACTTGTAGTACTTACTTTTACTGCAATGGAAGTCACTTAAGTCCAGTTAGATGAGTTTGTTTCAAATAACACAGGCGTACCAGTTTATCTAATATAACAAAAACAACACATGTCTTTACGCCTCTACGTTTCCTGCTCAACTTTATCTAATTTTATTAATTAAACGAGACACTATAAGTTAATTTAATTGCTGTTTCGTCATTCCCGATCGGAATTTGCTTTTTTTTTTGCTTGCACCACGCACTTAGCAAACTGCCGCGGTTCTCTTGCGTAAACACTGCTGCGAGATCTAGATATCAAGCTGGCCGCGTATAAACAACTGAACATCCGGTTCCACATCAAAGGACTCCGTGATTATACCACTGGGGATATTCCGGGACGCCTCGGATCTTTTATAAGTTCGGTTGTAACGCCTCCGGTTCGCCGTGCGGCCCAATGAGGGCTCGCATTTGAACGAGGAGGATGTGGCCTACCTTTTGTGTATGTTTAATCGGTTTGGTTTTGTTAAATAATGAATTGTGTGTTTGTAAAATGGGAAGTCGGTTGCCGGCGGGTCTTTTCGTCCAGGTGTGTATGTGTATTTTGTTACGAGAGTGTCTGGGCTTGTAAAAAAGAACCAGGGGTGTTAATGAGGGGCAGATATGTGGAGGTTATAAGCGTATCGGCTTTATTTGATCGCGTACACATTTTTTTGGGCTATTAGATTGACGGCTATCTTTTAGAACTTAATTAATCAGTAATTTTATTAGATGGTCACCTGCGCTTAAACAACGCGATGGATGAGATGGAATTTTATTATATATTATTATTTATTATATTATCGTCGTTCGGCATTTAATAAATAACTGGATAATATTCCCAGTAGAAGCTCAAGACATTGAGTAGAAAAAAACTACGTTTTTTGGCAAATATAATTTTCCTGGCGTGATATGAGCCATTGATTTTCCTGAATTATCATTTTATAAGTGAAGACGAGTACCGGTTGACACCATGATTGCTTATTGAACATTTTGGATGGCACGATCTTGTACTTTATTGCATAATATATGCTTTCATTTTAACGTACAAATACCTGTTGTCTGGGAAGAATTGAGGATAATTTTTTTTGGCTCAAGGGCTACAAAATATTATTATTAAAAAAACATAAAACATCAGAAAAAATGTATAATAACAAACAACTCAAAGAGAGAATAACACTAAAGTAAGATGAATACTAGCCACTTGGCTGAAATTTTATAGGGCACAGTATAAGACCTGCGGTACTAAAGTATGTGAGTGAAGAAGGGAAGAAGGTTGTTGTACAGATGGTTTGAGCTTGATGAAAGGAAACGAAAGGGACTGTAAGAACTACAGGGGTATTGTGCAGAAATTCTGAAAAACTTAGAAACTCAACTACGAAATCGATAAAGTAGGACAAACAGCATTTCAGAGAGTACACTTAACGTAGGACTATATATTGACAATAAAGAAACTAACAGAAAGAACAATGGCACAAACTTTCCGATGGCATTCGTAGATAAGGAGAAGGTCGAGTGCCTTGGATACTAGAAAAAAAAGGTAGGCGAGAGATTACAGAATGCAATTAAAAGATTTTATAGAGAGACAATTAATAAAATAACAGAAAATGGGATATCTGATACCCGAAAAGGTACCGTAAAGATTTAGATGTATGCTCGAAAAAAGTACTATTTCAGAGAAGTAAAATGTTTATTCTATGCCTCGCTTTGATTTTTTCAAATCTAATTTATAAGAAACGCGCAGAATAAATTCGAATAATGATACTTTCTTAATACCTAACAGCATATTTGTTGATAGTAAATTTTTTAGTTCAAATTTAATTTTAGAAATGTTCCATTTCTTTTGTAACGACGTATCTTATTTCCTTAGTACAATAAAATTTAATAGCACAAGAAAACCTTTTGTCTAATAGTTTTCTTATTTTTTTTATAATTCTTTATAAGCTTGAGGGGACAAATGATATATACAACAAATGCGTTGACCAATTCAGTTTCTTGAAAAATTTCAATTAATAATCGTATAAAGAATAGTTAATGATAAGAGATACTTAATTAATGGTAATTACAAGGTAAATAATACATCTTATTACAATAGCATTATACGTAAACACAATTAAGTATAAATAGCTGCAAGTGTCAGAATTAGGTTGATTATAGAATTTTTCTTATGGAAATTTGATATTATTTTATCCGATTTTTTAATAAGAATTAACAAACTTTAAAAATTTTTAATAATTATGCACATATATCTTTGAGTGTTTGTGCAAAAATTTATGCAGCTTTTAACTTTCAACTTTAAATAGATTAACTTTAATTTGGTTCATTTGTCATCCTTTATTTCAATTAGGTGAAAGCGAAAACCAAGGCATGAAATTAACATGGACAAACGTGAAGAATTGTTGGGAAATTTATAAAGCACTATCACTAGTGCTTTATAAATTTTTTACGGTTTACGTAGTTGTTGGGTTAAATTTTGAGTAATCAAAATTTTATAAAAAATATAGAAAAGCTTCCTAGAGTAATCATAATCTAAAAATATAGAATATATAGGGTGTTCTATTTAAGGCAAGTGTTTTACTGAGGCAATTCGTTTTTAAAAATAAGTTGTACAGTCTAAAGAATTATTAATATAAGAAGAGACTAGGTTAAGTAGTGTATCAGTGCCGAATCTTCCAATCTTAAACAATTGTAATCTACAAACTAAGAAGTTTTTATTCCAGATGTCCACCATTTGTACACATAATCGAATTATCTGTAAAAAAAGTATTGTTGACTCGCTCTAAAAGTAAAGATCTGTGTTTCTATTATATCCCAAATAAAAAAAAGAAAAAAATAAATATGAAGTCCGGGACATTAGCAGGAAAGTTAAGATCGACCAATCCATCTGTTTGCCTATCTCCCATTTAAATACTGCTTTATGCATTGTATTGAGATGGGGCACCTTAATGTTGTAACAATATTCTTTGTCGAATGTTTGCCTCTTTTTTTGAAAATTTTGAAAAATTTTATGAGTAAATCGGTAAATCGGTTTCCTGCAATAAATCAGCGTTCACAATTAATGTTAGAAGCTTATTTATATTTCAAATCGATTCTCCAAACAAATTGGGTTCTAGAGACAGACAGACATGTTTTTAGTATTCAGAGAACCTCAAAACGGTACTTTCTGCAAAAAATCGAGTTCGAAAATATAAAAAGATGGCAACACATCGTCATTCAAATACTGCTAAAGACGAGCTTAAAGTTTTACAGAAACAGACTTAATCAATCACCTCTCAAGATTACACAAGAGTGCACTTCAGATGGAACAGCACCTTTTATATGCTAGAGGGTTTTTTGCAAGTCAAATAGTTTTTATGTCTTTATGAGTCCACAACTAATAAAATTCTTCAACTGACTTCTGGAGAGTGGATGCTCATTGGAGAATTTATAGTTTATTAAGACCATTTAAAGATGTGACCAAAGAATTAATTCCATTGATCGCCACTTTCGAAAGATTATGATTCATCCGATGAATTAATGTGTTACCATTTAACTACCGTTTTGAAACAGGAGTTCATTAGCAAATTTTCAGTGTTAGAAAATGAACTATTGTTTAACACGGCAACCTTCATTGGTCCAAGATATAAAGTCAAATTTTTAAAAATAAGCTGACTAAAGAGCGTTTAAAACAGCACATTTTGGATTTGCTTGAAAACAGTCAAACAAACGCATCTTCAAGTAATCTGAAGATTCCGGAAAAAATAAATTTTTATTTCTGAGAGACATTATGATTTCATTAATGGGTGCAAGTGAAAGTGACATTGAAGGGGAAGATGACATTCCTCGACCTAGTTATCAAAATCCTGTTCATCTTTTAATTCGAAAAACTATCATGGAATATTAAGTGGAAAAACGTGCATCAAATGACGTCCACCCTCTAACTTGGTGGAAGGTAAATTAGCAAAAATATGGGCGAACGCGAATGTGAATACGAACGGCAAGAAATGTGCGAATATTCGCGAGTGCGAATATTCGTTACAACTTTAGTATATATAAATATACCCGAAAGACTTATTTTAATTAGACTTATTTAGTAATTCGTATATGATCTCAATTCTTTATTAAATATCTGGAACTGTATAACGGTGTAATTTACACCTTATAAAAATAAAGCGGCATATTCCGTAAACGATATTTCAGAATAAAAGAGATAATTTATTTCTTTTTTATGTTGCTCCTCACAATTTCTGGAAGCATGAAAAATTCATAAAACTGAACTAATTTCTTTTCTCTTCTCTTCTTCGTACAAAGAGGTTGAACATGTAATAAAATAACTACTTTTTATTATATAAATCTATTTTTACTTTATTTTGCGAAGTAAAAGACAGTTTGAAAGTTATGAAAATTTTTGGTTTCGATTTTTTTGCGGAAATATCCGTTTTAACCCGCCTCCTTTTATTGAAAAATTAGTGAAATAAAGCATTTGCAAATTATAATTGTGCCTCTTTTTAACTGCAGCTTGTTTCTTTTATTTGTAAACAAAAATTGAATGTCTCTTTTGCTGTGCTACATTTTTTTTGACAAGTCTTCCCATGTTTGCTTCTTCCCATTTTCAAAATATAAAATTTAAAGATGCCCAAACTAAAATAAAACTAAAAAACTTTTAACTTGAAACACTGACACACTAAACGTAAATAGTGGGTAGATTATTGGCGAAGAAATTATTAGTCAGTATTAGTCCACTTAACAATAGAAAAATATAAAGTTAAATGACGTCGGCTTATAGAGTTATCAAGTGCACACCAATAGCAACTCAGCCAAAATTTCTAAAATAGGTCTCTGATAAGGTCGTTTAAATAGTCTTGGTGCTACCAGGTCACAATCGAAGTCACTAGCACTACTGTCAGTTTTTGCCTCAAAATGCATAAGCTGCTCCTGTGAAGCATCAGTTTGAGGTTCAGGTGATATTTTGGCACTCAAAACACGTCTATGTGCCGACCGTATAAAAAGATATTCCCATTTGGCTCGATTTTTTTCGGCGAATGCCAATTATGTCACCAAACAAAACAGTCGTCGAGAAGGTTCATGAGTTCAATGCAATTGGTTTAGGGCCATTCTATCGGAATATAGATAAATCTTTTAATCTATTGCAGAAACCTTAGTGTCATAGCATCTCTACTCGCTTAATTTATTGATAATAATATATTATAGGAACACTATAACTACCGGTTAAGAAAGTTTATAAATCATGAAAAATTGCGACCTCGATTTCTTTTCGGAAATATCCATTTTAGGGTCCCCAGTTAAAAAAACATGTTTTTAAACAATGCCTGTCTGCGGCCTCTATGGGAGCCAAACTATTTAGAATATTCAGTTGAAATTTTATTTTTAAACTTTTAACATTACCTCTTATTTTCAACATATTGGATTGAATTAAATTGTATTTCTATATCCAGACTCCGTATCTAGTACTTCCAAAGAACGTTTATAGCCATACAACAAAATCATGCCCCACAGATTATGTGTACTAATTTTTTCTTTTACACAAATCCAACCAATCTATAAAATAAACTTGTACAACAGAATCGTCAAACGAACAAGGTCGAAAACAACAATAGACCACCGCATAAGCAAAAGAGCATCGTTATTATAACAATTTGTTTGCACCATTGTGTCACAACAATTGAATAATCTAGTCCAGCGCGTACATCCATGTACCTTGCCCCTAAAACACTCCCAAACTTCAGTTGGTCGCCTGTAAACCATAACAATAGACCGGGATGGTGTAGATTAGGGCATTTTTGGTACTTGAACACAGAACGAGAGCGGAATCTGAATAGGACAGCTGCCAATCCGGCTATTTATTAAACATACGTGTTAATCTGAGAGCCCCAATGCTCCTAGCGGCATCGCAAACATAGAAACTAATAGCAGAAATTGGACCATAATGCAAGTCTGTATAGAGACCTGGGCGATTATTATGTTTAGGGTATTTATATGGGGTGTGCGGTCGCTTATGCGGAATTATTATCGAATATCGTCGTCTCTTTTCCACTCATAATTTCCTCTATACGTGACGACTCAATATCCTGGTAGCGTCAATTTGCGGGGTACCGCAAAGCGCTGTATTGGACCGTGTATTTTTCCAGTTTCATTTAATTTACTGAAAATATTTATTTATGTTTTTATTTGGAGCAGGTTTGAAGATACCGCTACGTTGACAGCTCCGACCCGTTGTCATATTTGTACCTCATTCCTTATTTATGTGGAACCAAGTATGCCGCCGAACCACCAGAGCCTGGTCGGCACTTTTTATTAGAAGGAGAAGGAATTAATTATGAAAAGAGATGGCTTCAGTATGTATTATAATCCATCGAGGATGTTTGCACCGCATAATATCTTCTTTTAATTGACAACTAGGTGGATGGACAGTGAACTGGACAGGACAGCGGCGATTCGTATCTCTAAGATTGATCAGTTGAGTCCAGGGACTCGGAAAATTATCCAATGTAAATATTTTCGATCAAGCGTCGGCAGATTCCTACTAAAAATCCGAGCTACTTGCTTCGGATACGACGTGAAAAACGAATATTATTTTAGAACGATCTAATCCTAACTCAGTTGAGACAACAAAGTCCCCTTTTATTTGATAAGCTATCTCTCTTTTTTAAAGCTATAATAATCATCTCCTCATCTACTTAAACGTCGCAAGTGTGCGAAGTGCGGGCACACGTCATCCTAATGCAATAACGAATCTAGCAAGCTTTTATTTTTCCGATAATGTGTGTCTGTCGCGGTCGCATGAGACTTTGATTTCCATTGTTCCAGTCACGTTCCGCATAATCTGCCAGAGTTGACTTGATGTGATGGCTCAGATCCGATCATGACACACATTACATGCAAAATGATGACTCTACACGTGCTGTTTTCAGCTCCAGAGGTCTCCAAACAGGGGATCGGGAAGAACAATATGTACTTGAGCACCCTCGCTTTTAATATATTTTTGAGATAAGAGCTTAAACGTTTTATTTAAAGAATAGTCGGGGCACGTGATGTGGAAATAAACATTTGATTTCGTTTAGCAGAGGAAGCACACCAAAGAAACGCCTGACTATGGGTAGAAATTTTTACTGGTTACAGAAAAGTGTCTCTTTAAAAGAGATACCTGACGTTATCCACCAGTTAATGAAGTTACGCCCTTTGCTCCGAGGATTATTTATAATTTTAATAAGTGCAGATTAGTCTTTTGTGAGCTACCGTGTGTTTATTTCGTTTACGATTTGTATACACAGAAATACCAAAAGATAGGTTCTATTTACGTTTTTAAAGGGATTAGCAAATGTTGTGTTTATCAGCTCAGGTGGAAAGAGTTCGGAAACAATGGGTTTATTTTGGGTGTGTACCTGTTCTGCCGTCTCTTATTATTAAGTTTTCAGATTTTAAAAGAAGATTACCAAAACATCTTTGTGTAAGGTGTGATGTTTCTTAAAAGTTTGTTAAAACTATACGTTTAATCTTTTGGGGGTATTGTTTGCAAAAATTAGCTTCTGGTTAGAAAAATGTTTACGATACATCCAGCTTTTGACTTTTATTTTCTTGCTGATTATCTTCATCCTCCGGATATCATAGATTTGACATTACAAACTATGTGTATAATAAATACAACATAGGCAAAATAAAATTTATAAGTCAGCAGACTTTTCGAAATGACAGTAATCTGATATTCTATTTCTGGAAAATTTGAACTAGGGGTGCGGAAGCTTTCCGGTGACTGGAGCGAGCGATCCGGCCAACGAGGCTAATTTGTTCGGCCGCGATTTACTGTTGTTACTGTTATTGTTGAGAGCAAGGGGTTTGGGACTCGTAATGCGGGGTGATAAAGGAGATTCGCACCCTAAACGGGACGAGCCTTCTGTCGCGATCCACCATCCCTCTTCTCTAAAAGGGGGCGATACTAGCATCATCTCTTTCCCAAACAGTGCGTTCATTATAATGATTTGATGCAGACATTCGGTGTTTGTTGACGAAGCTAGAAATTTGGTAAAATTACCGTCATCAAAAGTTTGCGATATCAAACGGATATCACTGGGAAACATCGTTATAATTGTGACAACATTTCAGCTTTGATAGCGATAAATTCACACGATACTTAACTTGAATCTGTGTAACAAAAAGCAATTCTTAACGCGTCACATAACATCCTGTTTTATATTATGAGGTAGAACCGTTAATACAATGTTAATAGCTCCTTAAGCAGTTCTTATTTACACTTAGTTTGGTCTTAAAGGCTGCGCCGCTATAATTGACAAGTATCGTGTTAGGGGGCCCTACTTTAATGGGTTTGATTTGCTGGAATAAGTGAACATTTCTATATATAAAAACGCTTACTTGGTTAATTTTTTTTTTGGAACCTATTTCTCAATGGTTTATTCTTATTTTTTTGGAAAGCCTAATGCTAATGCCTTTATGAAAGCATGATAAGTGTTCCGAGATTTACAAAATTCCCAAACTAGTGAGGGAGTCATAGTTGACTGATTTTTTGAGTACAAGTCGAGTTTCACACAAATCGTTTCCCACACTGCACGTGGCCACTTCTGCACAACATGTTTGGTTCAGGGATTAAAGCTTCCTACTTTAATTTTGCTTTTCAATTTATGCAAAATATAAGTGCCTTTGATCTAGTGAGAAAAAATATTTTTAACTTTTTACTTAAGTTTTGATTTTAACGTATATTTTGAATAGACAGAATCATGATTTTTTTAATTATTTTTTTCAATATTTATTTTTAAATTTTCATTATTACTTCAAAATTCTCTTTATTAGACCAATAGGAATCAGATAAAACAAAAAACCTATTTTAATTGCAATTACTTCCATTTATAACGAATTATTTTTTGGCATAACTATTTTTTTCAAATTAGCGTTCCATGGTACCGTAGATGGTAGTTGAGTTAAAACGATCGCAGATTTCTTTTAATATTTCGTGTTGAGAAAAAATAGTAAGGCATAAACTCAAATAAAAAACTCTTTTTTCCGAACTTCTTGAAATCTCCAAATTTGGAGCTCTTGACGCGTTGATTCGTTGTTGTTATATTTTTACCACATACATTTCAAAAATATTTTTCTAAAAAACAAGTACAATTAATCTAATTGAGCATGCTACTTGCTTTTATTGGATACTGCCGATGAATTAAAAACCGTCTCACTTCAGATTACAATTTAAAAAATATTTTAAATTAATAATAATAGTATTTCTCTCAGAATTTTTCTCCACAAAGCTCAAAAATCTGTTGAGTGAGGAACACTTAGCATGAATATGTAGTAGATTTCTGCTTTACGAGAGCTCACTATACGATGGACTAAATTGCTTTAAATAGAACGATTGAAATAATTTTCAATTGTGATAATTAGACCTCGTAACTAGAGGTTTCATAGTGATTTTTTCTCTGTATAGTGTAATCTTTTTATCTGTTTGATAATCATATCTCATGCTCATTCTCATACAGTCTTATGTTGTGTCGAATATTCCTTGTTTTGTCATACATCATATAGTTTTTATAAAATCTATCATAGAAGCGGTTGCTCTTTGTGAAATATCAAAATAGAGGAAGTCATGATTGTGACTATTCTCATAATTCTCGATTAGAACGAGTACACATTTTTACATAACAGAACTATTCGTATTGGTATCTTTGGCTTCGGCTTGGTATATTCGCGTCCAAACAACGTCAAAATTACATCAAAAATCATTTATCTTCTTGCTCGGGATTAGTTATGTTAGATAAGGAACTTGATGTTAACGATATTGTTAAAGATTTCACACCTTGAAAAGCGGATATCATTGCAGCTAGAAGATTAGGTAAATAAAAAATTAAGGGAACTAACTTTGCGGAACATGAACCTTCTTCTTGGGTAGTGTTGAACTTTAGGGGAACTTTATTACTGAAATTTGTTTACCTTTATGAGAATGTGCTAGACGTCTCTAACTACTTAAGAAACGTAAATATGTGTACGAGATGTTATAATTATGGCCACATTAGAAAAAATTGTAAATCATCAAGCCCTAGATGTGTCAAATGTGGTTTGTTTGACCATGAAGTTGTGGATTATAGAGCTATTAGCCAGACGTGCACTCATTTTAAAGGGAATCATTTCCCATTGAATTTAGATTGCCCTGAATACAAGTTACAAAAACGAATCAAAGAAATAATGGCTTTGGAAATTATTTCATTTTTTGAAGTCAGGGTTTCAATTAAAAGAGACATTTATCATAGGAAATCGACTAATACTAAGAAAAATATGAGTAATAAGAATCTCAACTCAGTTACTCTCAAACCCTCCATCCTCAGCACTTTCCAGAACTTAAAAAGAGAAATAATCATACAGAGAAAATTTCAGATGAATTAGCTAGTTCAACGTAAAAAGAATAATGTAGGTTCATTATTATTATGAAACAATTAAAGACTGCCTTAAAAAAAGCTATTATAAACAACAGTAGTAGAGATAAAATTTTGACCCTTTACCAGAAAATTAATAAAATAATACATTATGGATCGAAACAATTCGAATATGTTGGCTTTTTTTATATTCAATTTTTTAAATAGGGAAAAATAGATGTTTCCACAATAGCAGAAATCTTGTTAAGTCCTGAAAAAGTTTTCAATTGTCCTGGATATAATATTCAGATATACTTAATCATGGAGGTTTCATGGTTCTGATAAAAAATCATTTGCAATTTAACTTGATTGGTGTTATTAATGATGAATCGGATTTCCAGTCTATCATTTGGCGTGGGATTTGACTCACTCTACTGTGGTGGGTGAAAAGATTTACGAATTTGGCAATTTGAATGGATCCATCATCAGAATTGGGCAACAACTAAATACCTGCATAGATTTAACCTTTTCCTCTTATGTTCTGATATACAGTATTAAATGGGAAATTTAGAATGAAAATTTAATTAGCGACCATCTAGCAACGAAAATGGCATTTAGGTTAGATGATCAATTTTAAAATAATAAGAGATTTGCCACAAGAAAAAAAATCAGGAACTTAATTGAAGAGCCTAATTTTTATAACCTTTCGTCAGATATTAATTATATTCAGAATCTGCCAAAGTTGTACCAGTCCCCTGGTGGGTTGAAGACTGCGATAGGTTGGTAGAACTTAAAAGGGAAACCTTAAGTGAATTTAAAAACTTTCCCTCATTACAATTCCTGAGCAAGTTAAAGGCTATTTATAGAAGTTTTAAAAATTTCTTAAAAAGGGAATCCTTTGGTAGATTTTTGGATTCATTCAATGTTAACACTCTTTATAAAATTCTCTGGATTCAAATAAAAAAAATAAAAAAAAAAATAGAAAAATCTGGGAGGGACGTAGAAAGGGATTAATCCAAATATTATGGTGAAAATAAGGCTATTGTTAGAATTCATTTAGAATTGAATTCCTTTCTGATTTCTATTCAGGTCCACCTCTAATTACATCACAAATTTTGAGGCAGGTTTGCCTCTTTTAATATTGAGAGTGGAATTTTTGTTCAATAGATCAGGAGTGTCTATATAGGAATTGAATTCAATTAAAGTTAGAATTTTAGATATTTCCAACACATACAGAACCTTCCTGTTGGCTATGATTTCTAAGTACGATATTGATATTAACGAATTTAGTAAGATCCCTTCTGAGTGTGTTGGTGGAAGATTGGTGGAGTTTGAAACTTTTTATACGGATGGATCTGTGAGTGGAGATGGTATAGTGGGTTTTTGTTAAAAAAAAGAGAAAATTATTTTTGTATGTTTTATTCTTTCTCATCTATTATACTGACTGCACAAGACCTTGAAGATTTTTCTGGTTATAGTAACCTTTGTAACCTAGCAATATAATGATACAGAAAATTTAGTGTAACGGTAGTTGGTATGATTTTTTCCAAACGAGTCGAAGTGACGCGCTGGCTA